>JALPQI010004568.1:0-92158 GCA_025490895.1 Thaumatotibia leucotreta
ATTAAAACTTTTTTCATTGAAAACCACTCACTTATTTAAATGTTTGATTTTACCAACGGTTTTATTATAAAATCAGTGTTTTATTCAAGATGCTCGGTTTTCGAATGTTTTAAAGGTAAAAAAGTTAATAAATCCCCGAGCGTTTCAACCGCCCTGGCATCCTTAATACGCGAATCCCTTGAGAGACGTATGATTTTTTTTTTAGGTAGACGTAGTTGACAACAGCAAGATATCCTAAAAAAATATGAGATGCCCTCAAAAATCGCGCAATAATGTTGCCACCGAAGTCACGGCAGTTGAAACGCTCGGAGAATTGCCCGAACATGTACAATTGTACATATAAGTGGAAATTTGGCTATCCAAAGGTCTGAAGCCTACATCATCTCCTACTAGATTTCTTTTTCGACCTCGTCTGCGCAATTTGGTAGCAGTGCCACCAGCTCGAACAGTTTCTCGCCGAAAATCACCGCTTGTCCGGGCCCTTCACCTGATAAACTCATTCCTCGAATCGGCACCGCACTGTGATGTGTTTGCGGTATATAATGTAATGAATGCCTGAAGTTCTGTGAGACGATGAACGCACGGCCTTCCTCTGTGATGTGATAATTTGTTCTTACTTGTTTGCCAAGTGTATTATTTTATTAATTAAATTGTGTCTACGTTTCACAGTGCCTTGGATCTCTGTAATGCTGTGAAATTAATAAAATAAATAAATTAAATAAAATAAAATCATGTAAGATTTTACGGCTCAATATTGAAAAAAAAACAATATTGCTTAAATAACTATTGTATCCAAAAACTTGTGCCGTAGCATTTCCTACTTTCCAAAGTGCATTAAATTTAACTTTTTGTAACTACAAAGAAGATGTAGGTACCAGTAGAATTTGATTTCGTCAATTTTAAGCATGTATCTCTGTCATTCTAATGTCAGCGTTGCTGGTGTGACAGAGACAAAATACTCGATATTTGCGTATTTTGAAGTTCGCGGTAGGCCTTCAGTTAGCTCGTCCGAAATGTGAACAATGAGTTGCTAATGAACTAATGACCGTCCCAGCTGTCACATCATCAGCCTATATCAATCCACTGTTTGACGTAGACCTATCCTATTAACTATGCATATAATGGCCCGGCCACGACATTGGTCTAAGGCAATCAGCGGTGAGCGAATCCATGAGTTGGAGCGGGATGCCGATATGGGTACTCCCTCTCGCACGTATGGTTTTCCGCTAAGCCGATCGCCTTAGACCAACGTCGTGGCCAGGCCATAAACGCTTCAGGAGGCCCATAACCCATAATTGCTACGCTGGACAAGCGGATTGGCGATCGATCGCAGTACTTAATGTGTCCACTATGATGACGCTGCTGCCCATAATCCATTTTCTATCAAAGAATGGCCAGCGAAACTTCAATCCCTTAGTACGACTTACAACACCCGCGGGAAGATTTGGGGTGGTGACAAGTGTATTCTTACTGGCGTCACTATACGGCATATACCATCTAATACGTCACAGTAAATAACGTTTTAATGCAAAACGGTTTAAGATCGCTGCTCAACAATCATACTATGAGTTGGAAAGTAAAGTATACGTTAGGTTTTACTCGATACGTAATGCATTGATGGCGTACAATCAACAACACACCTGTGAACACAGGCAAAGTGCCAAAAATATGTAAACAGAACTTTATTGCCTGGACATAAATGTGTATATACATATTTCTGGCACGGTGTACTGCCCTTTGGCAAATTATGTTTCCCAAATATGACTTCCCAAATAACTTATCGCAATAGTCTCATTTCCCAAACAAATCTTTAGCAAAGTTACATTTCTCATTTTATTCATTTGGTCAAATTATTATTTTGCAAAGTTTCACTTCGTCAAGATTTTATTAAGCAAATGCTTATTAAGCAAATGTTTTTTTTTGTCATAAGTTAAAATCCAAAAAAAAAATTCCCAAATTTGTTACTTCGCAAGCTCTACTTATAGCAAAAGCATGGCAAATGATAATATTATAAGTTCGTAGGTCTATACAGGAATTTCGTACTTTTTTGCACAACCCTTAACTTGAACTTGCCTGGAACAAAATACGTATTTCATGAATATTTGGTATCATAATGAATGAAGTGAGAAAATAAAATCCATCATAATGATCACTATCCATATTTTTTATTGGTAGGTACTAAGAAGGCACACATAGCCACGGATAAAAAAACTATATTTTTGTTTTCATTTTCATAAAAAAAAACTATCCCAGAGCCACCGTTAGGTACGACGACGAGCGAAGCGAGGAGGAGTGTTAGGTGAAACTGCGACCAACAGCGCACGAGCCGAGCGAGCGAAGCGAGCGTGCCGCGGCAGCGGCCGGCGAGTGCCAGAACCGACTGTTTTGTTATTCCCTCGGCATTGCGTTCCCTCATCAGTTTCATCTAAATTACTGTTTTGAACCCGACTTTTAATTGTTTATCAACATAATATAAAACCCCGTGTGAGCTTTTATTAAAAAAAAACATAAACATACCTATATAAAATTCGCCTCAAACTGTACCCAAAAACATTGGTAATTATTTAGTTAACTAAATGCCAGCTAAACCATCAACTATATGAAAATATGCATTATAAAAATTTAGTTCCAATTAAAAACCAAGCCCAAAGATAGAATTTCCAACCATTTAGTTGGGAAATAAAACGATTTCATAAGATTCAATTGTAATATGATCTTTCGGCGAAATGACTTTATGCGAAAAATTGGTTGCGATGTAATATTGTATATGCGGTATAAATCTTATGCCATACAATATTTTGGGATTAGTATGTTATGCTAAACGATGCATTTGCCAAAAAATATTTTGGGAAAATAAAAACGACCAAGTAATTCTTTGCTAAACAATCGCTTGCCAACAAACAGGCTTGCTAACTGTAAAATTGCGATAAGTAGTTTTGACAATTAAATTTTTGCCAAATGAAAATTTGGGAAAAATAGTTTGCGATGTGATACTTTGGGAAAAATTATTTGCCAAACATTAGTAAACCTTCTGGCACTTTGTGTATATTCACAGCTGTGTTGTCGATTGTACATCGCGCTCGCACTGACATATTGAAGCGAGCGCGATGGCCTGCTTTACGTATCGAGTAAAACCTAACGCTACCGGTACTTGCAAAGTCATGGTACGCGGCTACTAATCTGTAAAGAAAATGTATTTATCTGTAGATTTTTCCTTTATTTTGATTTGTTACAGTTATCTCCCGCACCACAGCTTTATTTTCGGTTTGGTCTGATGGTTGACTGGTAAAAAATGCCCTCTGGCATTAAATCCGCCCTTTGTTCTCTTATGCAAGGTGCCCACGAGGAAAGGGATAAATTCTAACAGCATATTCCTGAGACTAAAAGATGCAAAAAATGTCAACGGAGTTTTGGGCAAATCTGCAAAAAAAAAAATTTAAGTTTTTTTTGATGTTTTGAATGCCTTAATACACAAAAAAAGGATTTTATTGATCAAACTATCGCAAAAAATGCACTTTAAAGTTTTTCTTACATTTGCTAGGTAATAAAAATAATTTTGCTCATTTGATTTCTGTAAATTAAGTGTGACAAGACTAAGACAACATGGTGACAAAATCGTTTCCTAAAATGCGTTTATCATAGCGTAACGGTCTAAAACGGTTTTAAGAAAAAATCTAATTTTCTCTTTAAATAAACTGAATCCAGAAAACTTCATATGACATTTTTAACTTCAAATTTGGTCAGAAATCCGCTGTTGAATTTTTTCCCTTTCCTCACTGGCACCCTGTATTTTATTCGTGCAATAAATATTAAATAAATATTTCAATCATAGGCAGCCCTGCCTAAAGGCTCGTTCGTCCGAGACGCAATGTTCATCGGATATTGCAGTGCTATTAGTATCGTATCACATTCGCTGTATGCGAATAACGTGGACATTGAGTTACTAATGACTATGTATTTTCTCAGCCAATACGCAATAATTTTTAACGGTGCTCATTTTTATTACTTTGGCATGTTTTAGATTTTTCACAATATTATTTTTTATTTCTGAATAAAAACGAAGTTGTATATAATGAATAAATCAAATAAATAAATATCTTTGGAAATCATACACAAATCGACCTAGTCCCACGGTAAGCTCAATTAAAGCTTATGATGTGGGTACCAAGCGACGATATATATAATAGATACATATAGATACTTAAATACATGGACAGCCATGACCAAGAAACAAATTTATATTTGTGTATTTATTTATGTGATAAATAAATACACAAATAATGCCTTCGCCGGGATTCGAACCCGGAACCTCCAGCTTCGTAGGCTACGGAGGCTGACCAATAACAATATTCCTCTACATTATGAATGTATGCGGTAACGTTAAGTTTTAGTAATAGCGTCCTGACATGGAATTAAGTCGAAGCCGCGCATTCCCGTTGTCAGTGAGTTTTTGGTAGACAGAATACATCCCCGGGAGATTTTTTTGGAAATAAAATAAACTTTCATAAGTAGTAGTAGTAGCACCACGTACCATTTTAGGTGATTTCAAAATTATATCGACCCTCCTAAAACTTCCAAAAACCTTATGCACCCCTATAAAGTTTTAGAAAGTGATCGATGGGTGTCATGTCATCTACTGCTATCTAAAGTATGAAGCACTATCAAGCAGTACGTTTATGTCGTATCCAGTACAACGACGCTTTTGTATGCAACTGTCAAAATGACGTAGCACTTTACTTCGTGATGCATGCAGCGGCCGTGAGTTAGTGTCACTCTCCAATTACAGACAAGTCGGGACTTGTTAGTGTTTGTGCGGAAAATAAAGGCACTCTGATATGTGGGTTCGCCTTGTTACCAGACGACTTTACTTTCCGCATAGTTTCTAGTGAGTTTGGCGATGCCCGGGGATACTCGTTATACTGCTCTCGTAGCTAGTCAACATGTCTAACCAAACTGAACATCATACGATTCGTATGTAGATTATTAAACATATGAAATACCTAACGTGAGACTCAAACATATTAAAATATTATCGAACCGGGTTACTCACGTTTTAGTCGATGATTGCTCGACATGTTTCGACCCATTAAGAGGGTCCTCGTCCGGAGCACCCTCGGTCAAAGTAATTTATACTGTAATTTCTCTGTGCATGGTTGTTTGAATGAGTAAGTAAGTTGTTTGGTATGTGAAATCATTCATTCATAAAGATAGGTTTTCTCTGCTTCATCGCTATCACACGTGTAAGTCTCTGATTTGTAGGCGTCACAGAATTAGATTTGGATAGAAGAAACAAGTTTATTCATTTGTATGGCGGCCGAGCGTGTCAGATTTTGTACTGAAGTTGTTACTTGCCTATGATTTTAAATATGTCTCAGGCCCTTGAGTATGCATATTTTTTTGTGTTGTTGCAATTAATATTACTTAAGGAGGCATTATTAATATTTTTTTTCACTTCAATTTACAAAATTTGACGCCCGAAAGCTGCAATCTGCTATTAAAGACGGAAAACTCAGTAGATTTTACTGAGTTCATTTGACACGCTAAGTAGATACGTTTGCTTGATCTATAGTATATATGACATCTGTGGCAGGCATATTCACAAATAAGTACCTAAATTATAAATATTAGATGTCATATACCAAAGAAAAACGACCAAGATCACCTATGTCCGAGGTGGGAATAAGTACCTACCAAAATGTTAGACTTGCTGGAAACCCTTTACTTTCGAACATGGTCGTGAAACACCTGTCAAACTAAATAAGAAATACCCACCTACACACCCTGATCTATAACTTAATGGCCAATTTATGGAATAATTTATTATACTCCCAACAAACCTCTTAAGGTGCATTCAGACCAAACGAGCATTTTTTTTTTTTTTTTTTATACCACGTCGGTGGCAAACAAGCATACGGCCCGTCTGATGGAAAGCAGTCACCGTAGCCTATGGGCGCTTGCAACCCCAGGGGTGTCACATGCGCGTTGCCGACCCAATAAGAACTTGTACACTCCTCTTTTGAAGAACCCCATACTGTAGTCCAACGGGAAAACCTCGGCAGGGAGCTCATTCCACAGACGGACCGTCCTCGGGAGGAAGTTCCTCTGAAACCGCACGGTGCGCGACCATTTAGGTTGCAAGGTGTGAGGATGAGCGCCCAGTCGGTGGCGAGCGGTGCGATGATGAAAAGTGGACGTTGGCATCATGTCGAACAGTTCTTCAGAGCACAACCCATTGTACAGACGATAGAACACACATAAGGAGGCGAAGTCTCTCCTTAGACTTAAGGGTTTTTAAGGGGTGCATTTGCTATTCTATCCCTCACTCGACGAAATCAACGAATCACGTTTTGTGTAACGAACGAATTTCGTAGTGGGGGATAGAATAGCGAATGCTCGTTTGGTCTGAATGCACCTTTAGTAGAATAGGCGACCAATTAAAATTTTATACGAGGACCCACATCTCCGTGCCTACGTTTTTTGATTTTCCCGCCTTTTTCTACTAACAGATAAATGTTAAACAGAGTATACTTGTAAATTTTCGACATTGATAAAGTACTTTACGAAAATGAAGTTCGAAACGAGTGGCGATAAATAAAACACTCCCAATACTAGTTACAATTTTCCTTTTCGCACGTGTATAGAACCACGTTTTTCAGTACAAACGGCCCCGAAGTTTCGACTAAAACTTAACCACTTTTTCCACAAGTGCGTAAAAAAACTCCATCTTATAAATATTAGATGTCATATACCAAAGAAAAACGACCAAGATTACCTACTCTTTAGATTTGATTTGTGTTTTCGCAATACGTTCAATAGATGGCAGCACCAGCAGCTCTCTCTAGCTATTCTAGAAAACTGTAAAGTATTCTAATAGGAGGTGCAGGCATGTATTGCTTGCCCTCAGAGAATGGTCAAGGCGCCTAGCGTTGTAAGGGATTGCATATACCCGAGAAATTTCACCGGTGGTTGCTAAGACCGAGTGGCCGAGGGGTACAGGCATCAGCCGCGAAAGCCGAGTACGTGGGTTCGATCTCCACCTCGGACAGTAGGTGATCTTGGTCGTTTTTCTTTGGTATATGACATCTAATATTTATAATTTATATAGTATTAAGTAGTGTGACTACTGCAACTGGAGAAAAATTAAAAGTACAAATCAAAGTATTTAGTTAAAACATAATTTGATTTGTGTTTTCGCAATACGTTCAAAACTCCATCTGTCAAAAATCCTAACCCTATTCAAACTGCGACAGTCTTTGTTTTGTGAAAATCCAACCTCACAGAATAAACCTGTATTTCTCGTGCAGTCTTGTATCATAATGCTTTAACATTGTCTGAATATTGAATCCTGAGTACAGATATTGTGACACAATGTGGCACTCTCGTAACAACATTATACATGAAAGGGTACATGTAGAGATAGCGCTAGTTTTGGTACAATGCCAGTAATCTATCTTGATACTTGTGGAAATCACTTTCGTTATACCTACGTTCAATTCTCGGGTGTTTTCTTTTACATGGTTATATAAGTAAAGCGTTTTGATATTACTTTTAAGAGCTAAAGTTAATTAATGAAGGCCGTAACTACTAAACATATTACACAAAAAGGATTTTTTTTAAACGTATGAAATGTTTTATTGAATATTTTCCAATCATCGTTTCGCCATACATCATCATCATCATGATCAGTTTATCTCAGCTTACTGCTGGACGTAGGCTTTTCCTAGCAACTAGTTATGCGTATTAGGAGGTAAATACCCATAATTGCCAAGCTGGGCAAGCGGATTGGTGATCGCAGTAACGTGTCCACTATGATGACGTGAAAACCTATGGTGCTCCCTCTCGTACCAATATCAGCATCCCCCTCCAACTCGTGGATTCGCTCGCCGCCGGTCGCCTTAGACCGCTGTCGTGGCCGCGGCGTTAAACTATTCAATTACTTAGTGTCGAAAATCAGTTGGTAGACGGACTTTCCTGATAGACGGTTTTACCCGCATTGACCGTAGTCAAAAGGTTCTTAAGTTTTTTATCTATATCTACTCCTACTAAATTGTATAACGGTAACTAAACAGGTATTTTGTAGCAAGTTAAACCACAAACTTACGAGTAATATACCAGTAATACTGCAATCTCCTTGATGTGTGGTTTTGAATTATAAGACCCATTCCGCTTAAGTAGGTATTAAAGTAAACAAGTTTCTAGTGCATTTGTAAGCTTAAACTAACATCGCCAGTGCATGTTGGTTTAAGCCAACTTGATACACATTTTAGTGGTAAGCTGTGAACGTCAGTGGCTGTATCTAAGTATAATATACTAATAGTATATTATACTAATAATATTATGGTATTAAGTAATAACTGCAGTTTTTGTGAATACAGGCGCATCTGATATAAAAAAAACGGTCACCGAAATGATGGTTCCCATTTGTTTAATTTTTAGTGGCATAGAGTACCTACCAATTTAATTTGGATATCACTTCAAATTAATGTGAAAAAATAAATTAATGTGTGTCAATCGCTTACCCTTATTATTATTAGAAAGTAGTACTACCTACCTAATGAAGTCGATAGAGTAGACCATTCTAATAAATATTCATACTTACATTATTTAATAAACTGTGAATGATTTTAAAGGTACGATTAGAGTAGGTAACTTTATTAGTTGTATTAATAATTGCAGGCTAGATGAATTATGCCATTGGTGGCCTAAAACCTATTGAAAATTCGATTGACTCTGTGCATTCGACGTTTGTTCTTTAAAAATACACGTGAAATATATTATTCCTAACTAGTGCGAAAAAACGAACTACCTGCACGACTCGCGCGCGGTAGGTAATTTCTCTTTTTGACGCATTTGTTATGAATAAAATCGTTCCTGACACGTGCAAAAACTTTTTTTTAACTCGGGTGATTGTTGCCCTCATTTTACTCGGGCTCCAACTTTCACCCTCGCTGAAAAAAAGTCTTCCCGCACTAGTTAGGAAATGTACTATTTGTCCATATTTACTTCACTAGCGGCCAGCTAAACTGTACCTAGCTGTACCATGAGATGCCGCTACGTTAACACAGATTTATTTCTATTCATCCTGCTCGTACCTGCGTATTGGTGCGAGTGAGCCGGATAGAAAGTCAGCACGCGTTAATATCGAAGCGGTGGCTCATGGTACAGCTAAACTGTTCATTGGAGCGAGGAGGACTCACTTTATTTTCGACAAAAAATCTGACGTGAGAGTTTGTCGGGCTTACGGCAAATGACCGTGATAGGTTTTGGAGTTCTGCGATTTGGTAGAAAATATCACAATACATGTCATAAGTTAAAATAGAAAATATTGGATATAGGTTAGGTTAGTCAGATTAATATCTTCTTCGGTTACCACGGTGATTACCTGATTACTCATGAATTAAAAATATTTAAACGGATTATATCACGTATTTTATAGCACATTACTGCAGACGCCGGGAAAGAATGGGCCGGTAAGCCCATTTCACGGCGAGGCATGTATAGTGCTTTTCTCAAACATATGCAATGAAATAAAAAATACGACAATTAAAAAAAACAGAATTTAGCTGTTTAGCCTGTTCATGAAAACCGACGCCATGTTTTTAAAAAATATTACTTACCGGCCTAGGCCGTTAAATTCGTATGAAAATCCTTTACAATTATCTCGAGGTCATTCACCTGCAACGTCATACTTTGAAGCCTATTATGACGAACATAATGACAACATTTCATTGCAATTTAACTACATCCCGACGTTTTGACCACTTTACAGGGATGTACACGTAGACGTCTCCGAGTTACTTTGTATAGTTTATTATTACTATTGTACAAGTTGTTTTTTTAATAATATAGTCTTCTTTGAGCAAAATACCCTATCTAGGATATTTAAAGGTTCCCTTCATGTCCCATAGACTTGGGACGCCCTGTATACGAGAATAGCTCATTCAAAGATAAACTACTAAAGTGATAAAATATCGGTCCATTGCAAATCAGAATCTGCCACTAAAAGGTCTTTAACATTTATTCTCTAAGTCCATCATTAATAGTACTTTGTGCTAGGTAAGTACGTTATTCGGTATAACTAACGAGAGTCTTTTATAAATTTAAAGACTCGAGTATAATCCGCTTACCGACCGTGATGTATAATAGTTATTTGTTATACAAGGGTGCAAAGTTGTATTTTACCCGCGAGTATGAAATTGAAACACGAGCAAGCGAAAGGATTCTATAGTTAAACCACGAGCCAAGCGAGTGGTTCTAAAATAGAATCCGGAGCGCAGCGAGTGTTTTAACATACGAGAAGTAAAATACATTTGCACCCGTGTGTAACACAAAACTTTTCCCCTCACTATAGCGAGGAAACTCAAAAAAGGTAATTATTTGTTCACATTACAATCATCATCGTGATAATAATTTTCCAAATGCATCATGTATTTAATGCAAGATTTTGTCGCAGTAAACTTACCACGAAAAAGTAAACGCAGCACGATTTTAACACATTCCTGTAGTTGCAAACCTACGCCAATGCATTATTAAATCATTCTCATTCATTATTTTTACAAAATTATACCAGAACACCCTGAAAGTTGTTTAGTTTACTATTTTTATGCGTGTTCGAGTCGGTAAATAAAGATTATAACCTATAATATTCTTTGACAATGTTAACGTTGACATTTTCTGCGTTTTGTGATTGCATCTAGTCATCTTATCATCATTCACTAAAACAATTGTTACTTATGGAATTTTAGGATTTATATGTTAAAATCATCATATTATATAAAGGTTTGTATTTTAAACTAAATTCTCAAACAAATTATTTAATTATCATTAATAATTATAACAATTTCCATGAGCATTTTACGTTTTGTTATTCCAAAACCAAGGTCATTACTTTGCCACACAAGTGAATAATATGCGTTTTTACACGTTCGTATTAAGGATAAACGAGCACTTTACGAGCTAGTGAGGGGAAAAATGTTTTTCATTATTCTTTTGCAAGTGTAAAATAAGTTTTTAGACAAAATTAAATTAAATAACTTAGGTACTAAAATTTCTCTAAGGGGAGGATACCCTAGGGAATTTAACTTCTAGCAATAGTCCGCAAGTGTCTATTTCCGTATCTCTGTTTTCGTTGCTAAAACGTAAAAAAATGGTTCAAGAACAAGAGTGTGTTGCATGGGAGAGTAACATTTTTCTGTTTGTTACCACAGACCTACCTGTTTTTCTGTTATAGCCGCAACATATATAATAATATACATCATAGGAGAAATTTTACCCGTCCAGTTATCACTCATGAGATTACACACAGGATGAACAGCGAGGTCCCAGTAATAAGGTCCAAATTTTATCCTTTTGATATGAAAAATGTAAGGATTATGTTAATTTAACTAAAGTAGACATAAAAATTATTAATGACTTACGTAAAAACGCAGAGTCCTTGCGCCACCTTGTACATTCACGGAACTTTATACAGTGGTGAACATCTGCTAATAAGAAATATCTTACTAGGTAGGTTATCATTTTGACATGGTTCTCGAATGGTTTAAGGCCCTAATTGATTGAGTGTAACGTCAAAGAATAGTCAAATAGGCCCTACAGGATCCTCACACCTTGCAACCTAAATGGTCGCGCACCGTGCAGTTTCAGAGGAACTTCCTCCCGCGGACGGTCCGTCTGTGGAATGAGCTCCCTGCCGAGGTTTTCCCGTTAGACTACAGTATGGGGTTCTTCAAAAGAGGAGTGTACAAGTTCATATTGGGTCGGCAACGCGCATGTGACACCCCTGGGGTTGCAGGCGCCCATAGGCTGCTTTCCATCAGGCGGGCCGTATGCTTGTTTGCCACCGATGTGGAATAAAAAAAGGTATGGTCACTTTAATGGTATTTTTCGATAGCAATGGAATTCGGCACAGGTAATAGGTACATACTCGTACATTACCAAACTGCCATCAGCTTCAATTTATAAAATCGCGGTTCCGAGACGATATCGCTTCGCATCAAAGATACGGCAACGGAATGGATGTCGACTACAATAGCGGCACAAATCGACTCTTTCGATAGAAGTTCGATCTTTGTAACTAAACGCGGAACCTAGGCAAATGGAATTTTCTACGGTAACTAAGAAAATACAGTTATTTTAAAACTTGTAATATAATCACTTCGTTATAGATTCGTCATGTCCGCCTGTCTGTCATAGCTAGGGCATTGACTAGGGTTTGAAATTATGAAATCCCGTACATGTTACGCTAGTCATAACCGAGTTACTAGAAAATTATTAGTACATTAAATTATTAGGAATTTGATGAGGATATGTGTTGCATGAACCGCTACAAAATTATGACACTAAATAGCCGTTGGCGACGGAAATACATTCAGCGACCTTTGATATTTTGTACTGCCTCGATTACAGAATTTAAAAAAATTGTGTCCCTCCCTCTAAATTTTGACACGTGGGTCCAAAATATATGCGAAAATCATGATCATGCTTATAGAATACTTTAAAATAAAACCATTTCAAACATAATCAGCCTGGCCATTTTTGACAAGTACACTGAGCGTGGCCCGACATGATCTTGGCCAGCTTTTTTTTATTTTGTTGCTACTGAATCCTTTCTGCACCAGTTTTTTGTACTACATACTACATAGATACAGTATTTAGAAAACAAATCTAAATTTTAGGTTCCTTTTTCTCCTGTTTCACTACGCCCTCATTCAGGTCGGTCCCGTTCGAACTAAACTGATTGTACAAAACTAGTCTCGCTGTACCCCTACACAGCTCTGCTTAATGAACCGTTGGCTACGGAAATACATTTAGCGAGCTTTGACATTTTTTTCTTGCCTCGATTTGGGGCTGGAAAACCTAGTTTGCTTGTTTCATGACATAATTGGGTTTGTTTTTAATTCGCTAGTCGGTTTTAGGCGAATACGTGATAAATTGATTTAATCTTTCACGATTATCACTGATATTTTAACAACAAATGGGACTTCATCGCGTAAACTTACATTACACTTTCATTTGTCTAAGGACTGATTTTTCAATCTCCAGTCACTGATCTCACCGCGAGCTACGAAGCTATGAACTATCGGCTATAAACACGAACAAAAGATACCCACTTCCGTGTAAATAAAAGAGACACGGCGATACTCGCTCAGCTATCACCGCCGGGCGAGTATCGCCGTGTTTTTTGTTTTTACACCGAAGTGCGTATCTTTTGTTCGTGTTTATAGCCGATAGTTCATAGCTTCGTAGCTCGTGGTGAGACCAGTGCCTAACAGCGTCTGTGAGATAAATGTTAGCTCTCTCCTTTGACAAACTGACAGATGAGAAAAGGACAGTGATCATTACTTTGATTACTAATGATTAGGTCCTTGTATGATGATACTAATGCCCGAATTCTACTACGAGCGGAACGGACTCATTAATGGCTCCGTTTAACTTACACCGCTGCTGTGACTTACAGCCGTCAACTGCATACTAGTACTTGGCCAGCGATGAACATGAAACGGAGCCATTAATGACTCCGTTCCGCTCGCAGTGGAAGGCGGGCATAAAGATTTATGAATGATACAAATAAGTGTATAACCGTCGGTTAAAAATATTTTCGCTTGCCATTGCCCTTTGTTTTTATTCATAATGACGTAATTAGACCTCAGAGACCTTTATTTAAATACCCACGTTATAAAATAAAGGATCCTGCGGAGATTTACGTATATTTGTAACGTTCAGTTGCTCTGTACAATACTAGTACAGTCAGTTACAATAATCATTTCAACATTCCATATTTTTATAAGTCTTGACATTTTTCGGGTCGCGTTTTATAAAGTTACAATTTACAAGTTTACTGTTTGTTTCTCTTTCTAGCCAATATGCGTGCGTGTATATGTGCGTGCGTTAAAGAAGCAAACAGCGGAATTGTAAAATGTAACTTTATAAAACACGACCCTGCTGGCCTAGCCAAGATGCCGTTCTGCAATGGTATACAATAAGTAATAAATGTATGAATGATAGATTCAAACGAAAACTCATGTGACGATTTCCATACATTATTATGGTCACGTGGCTTACATGACATACATTTCGTCGGCTGACGAGCAAAACTCACTATAAAAACTATCACTACTCTTCGCAACCTCCTATGTCAGTAGTATTGAATCAGAACTTAGATACGATCTCTATTTCAAGTACCTAGGTATTTGGTACTTAGTGAGTTTTGGTTGTCAACCGACGATTTCGCCGGGGATAGTGCAATACCGCGTAACTATCAAAGCAGATAGAGTTCAAATATCAAACAACTGACACTCAAAATTGATCATAATTGAATTTGTTAGTTACGCGCTATTGCGCTGTCCCCGACGATTTATTACTTATCGTTTATCGTATACGACTGCAGAAAGGCAAGATGGCTAGGCCTATTGTTCTTTCACGTGTGGATTTTGTGGTTTATTTGCCAGCACCATGCCATAAAAAACGAAACTAATAATAATTACTTTCTAGTGAAATTCCTTTCTTATTCCGATAGGTATCTATTCTCGGCAGTATCGTTATAGGCCTAATAATAATATCGTTAACAACGCTTCAGTAATTGGGCTCAAAACATGCCTTTTAAACGTTTTGTTTTAGGTCCCTATAATTAAAGCCATCTTTTGTATTCGAGCTCCATTCAAAGACCGGAATACAAGCTTCTCATCCGGGACAACTTCCGTTTCCGAGATTTAGAAGAAATTTCATTTTTAGAAGCATTTACCCTATAAATGGGGGCTGCGGCCCTACCGCGAAAAACGAAATTCGTATATTTCGAGGATTTGTCTCTCTCACTCTAATGACATCTTCGTTTGAATGACAGAAAAAAATCCTCGAAATTTACGAATTTCGATTTTCGCGGTAGTAGGCCTGGATCGACCTAAAATGGGATTGGCCGATTATGACTTTGACTTTGTAACTTCCTAAGTTCTTCCGACGTTCAAATTGCTATCGCAAAATGGCCATCAAGTGTCATTTTAATAATGACTTGACATCAAAGACATGATCCATATCAAAGACAACAAAGAAAAATAAACCTGTAATCGAAATGAACCCCCTTACTTAGAATTATTGTTTGTCCCTTTCGGTTTCCTCGATATTTTGATAAAACCGAAAGGGACAAACAATACTTATTAGCTTGCTAAGTTAGGAGACGTTTATGAATAAGGGCGATAAGTATATTTTCAAAGATTGGAGTTATTCTTTAGCCATGTTATGAATAAAAAAAAGAGTCATTAGAAAATAAAATGAATTTTGTCTCTTACATTCAAATTCAGAGAAATTCTTTTAGATTCAGAGAATGTACTCGTCAATTTAAATTTTACAAGCAATCTAATTATGCCAAAACCGTTGTATACACAAGTCTTTTAAGGTATAATTTAAGCCATGTTTACTCAATTGCGAAATACAATATTATTCATAATACTTTTTCATAAGTTCTCATGCAAACATTCTCAATGAGAACTTACTCTTAATTTCTCATGAAAATTCTCGGAAATTTCCGAGTATATTTCCGAAATTTTAAGAATATTCTGCAACTTGTACATTGCTATCCGGGGCTCAGCCTTAAATGTCTAAGCTCACTTAAATTGTGGGCAACAACCGGCGACTCACTTTTTTTGCCAGTGAGACACTTCTAAACATGGCCGTCTTTCTTCGTAATTCTTTTAAAACACTCAATTGTCATTTCCCTCGTGCGGAAGCTAAGGCCAATATATTTTTATCGCCCAAAAAGTTGTTTCAGCCACGCAATTACAATAAAGGCTGCAAGAAGTCGTTAAGTACCAAATTGAAACTGTTATCTGATAACGTCTGTTTCAACTAAGGATGGCACAACCACCATTTTATGACAATATACATGTATGTCTTTTAAATCGTATTTTCAAACAGCATGCTCTTAAGAAATATACAGGGTGTTTGGTTAGCGGTGTCGGAGCTTTTAAGGGCTTAAACTACAATCAATTTCATCGATAAATTACCATACAATTTTTTTTTTGAGCCAACGATAATTAAATGGCGGCCATTTTAAAATTTCAAACAGACGAATACGGGCGCACGTGATATTTCTGGAATTATACGTTTGTTATCGGTCCTAAGCTAAGGCCAGTTTATTTTTATCGCCCAAAAAGTTGTTTCAGCCACGCAATTACAATAAAGGCTGCAAGAAGTCGTTAAGTACCAAATTGAAACTGTTATCTGATAACGTCTGTTTCAACTAAGGATGGCACAACCACCATTTTATGACAATATACATGTATGTCTTTTAAATCGTATTTTCAAACAGCATGCTCTTAAGAAATATACAGGGTGTTTGGTTAGCGGTGTCGGAGCTTTTAAGGGCTTAAACTACAATCAATTTCATCGATAAATTACCATACAATTTTTTTTTGAGCCAACGATAATTAAATGGCGGCCATTTTAAAATTTCAAACAGACGAATACGGGCGCACGTGATATTTCTGGAATTATACGTTTGTTATCGGTCCTAAGCTAAGGCCAATTTATTTTTATCGCCCAAAAAGTTGTTTCAGCCACGCAATTACAATAAAGGCTGCAAGAAGTCGTTAAGTACCAAATTGAAACTGTTATCTGATAACGTCTGTTTCAACTAAGGATGGCACAACCACCATTTTATGACAATATACATGTATGTCTTTTAAATCGTATTTTCAAACAGCATGCTCTTAAGAAATATACAGGGTGTTTGGTTAGCGGTGTCGGAGCTTTTAAGGGCTTAAACTACAATCAATTTCATCGATAAATTACCATACAATTTTTTTTTTGAGCCAACGATAATTAAATGGCGGCCATTTTAAAATTTCAAACAGACGAATACGGGCGCACGTGATATTTCTGGAATTATACGTTTGTTATCGGTCCTATCCAAGCAAAAAAAATCTCGTTAGAGAGCTCATTAGACAAGCAAACTAATTAAGCTAATCATTTGACTCAACTATTTGAACAACAAGGCTAAAAAAATTTTTTTTAATTAAAAGTAGTAAAGAATTCGCCTTAATTTTTCAATGAATTTAATTTTGCATGAAAACTAGGTCATTAAGATAGGTTTTTGGTGTTGTTATTTATTAGTACAGTATTTAAGCTAAAAAATAACACCATAATTACAGTTATACCTTAAGTACTTTAGGAATTACAAGTGCTCAAACATGCACTGGATGGATGGAAGGCGGCCACTTCACTAGTCAGTTACACTGCTGACATTCATTTGTTTATGGATTTTGCATCGGGAACGCTAAATGCAGCTCTTTTGGTGCATGTTTGAGCACTTGTAATTCCTAAAGTACTTAAGGTATAACTGTAATTATGGTGTTATTTTTTAGCTAACATACTGTACTAATAAATAACAATACCAAAAACCTATCTTAACGACCTAGTTTTCATGCAAAATTAAATTAATTGAAAAATTAAGGTGAATTCTTTACTATTTTTAATTAATTTTTTTTTGCCTTGTTGTTCAAATAGTTGAGTCAAATGATTAGCTTAATTAGTTTGCTTATCTAATGAGCTCTCTAACGAGATTTTTTTTGCAAGGATAGGACCGATAACAAATTAGAAATATCACGTGCGCCCGTATTCGTCTGTTTGAAATTTTAAAATGGCCGCCATTTAATTATCGTTGGCCCAAAAAAAAAATTGTATGGTAATTTATCGATGAAAATGATTGTAGTTTAAGCCCTTAAAAGCTCCGACACCGGTAACCAAACACCATGTATAGTAGAATGCTATTTAATTCATAATAGTTGCTACGTTTGATTAGTTAAAATACCTTTTTTGAAAATAAATAGGTAGGTATACTCGTATAATACAAACATAATTTTAACCGCTGCGCACTGTATTTTAAGGTGTTCTTTATTCTCTCTTTCATATATCTTATTAATATTATCAAACAAACATCAGCACTTAACAAGACCTTAGATGGGGCAATTTGAGACACAAGGGGCTATTTGGTAACATCGAAATTAAAGGTGTTAGACCCATATAAATGTTCGTATCGTAAGATTTGGAACAAATATCTTATATTTGGGACCACGTATTTTCATAATATTCAATGCTAAAAAGAAATCGGGCTTAAATGCTGTTTTCTCCTTAGAACCAAAATAGCCCCGTGGATCTCAAATAGCCCCAACTTACGGTAATTTATAAAGGGTTTTTATGAATTGATGATGTTTATATGAGATGAGAAATCCTATAGATTATAGATGTATAATAATGAACAGTCTTATTGAATATCGTCGTTGCGCCTATAAAATCCGCTACTACGCTGATTTATAACTTTGTAATAACCAAGCAACTACATTACAATCCATCACATAGCGGTATTTATACATAATATATCTTCCAGTCACCTAACCGTCTTCTAATTTATATTACAAATTAGCGTTGTTTGTAGCCTATTCTTATTTTTGATCAAATTAGACAACAACGTGATACCCCACGTAGCGTGCGACAAGGTTTCATATCTATATCTACATATAACACATACAATAATATATATGTACCTACATGAGTAGTACGTTGTCCTATTCCAACAATGTTAATAGGATTTGCTGAAACGTACACAGTTAAATAAGACTATGTTGCATACGAATACATTTTCGGACGGCGAAATATGGTTTTATTAAACTTTTATTGTTCTTCAAATAAAATTCATTTTCATTTTCTGGGAGTTTTGAATAGAAAATTCTTTGAAATGATAGAATAGAAAAGACTAAATTTTATTCAGATAAAGCACACATCATATATTATAACAGCAAACGTAAATACAGTGGAAACATTGTTATATAAATTTGATATTTACTTTAATTATTTTGTGTTATTTAATGAATTAAATGATACAAAAGGATTAAAAATAAATAACTCATGTTATGACTTTATTCAATGGAGGCACTGTCAGTCTGATATTTACAAATGTATCACTATAAAAAAGAACGTAATTCATTGCACCACGAATTGATCAAATATATTTACAGTAACAGTAAATAACGCTACAGATCAAAAAAAGACGGTACGTTATCGCAATATAATGACAAACATTTTTTTAAGCTACTGGAAAAGCAAATTACCGAGCTTTTTAATAACACAAAACAATACATTTTAAAATTGGCATGTAAAGCGCTAATTACGATACCAACACAGTAAAACACGTTCCTATTCCTACCTGCGAAAATCACCAAATAAAAAAAATCAACTTTGAACATCAAACTTGCATTATTTTATAACCACGCACTTTTAGAATACAATCTTGGTGGTGGTTTTATCACTAACCTTGAATCCTTAAAGCTTGTGTTCACGTACATTTTTGGTCAACATTTCCGATCAGGGATCGGAACCGTTCTTCATTAACCATTTGATATTGTTCTTTAACCGTTATAAATTCCGTTCGTATTAGTAACGGTTAAATACGGTAACGGTTTTGTAAATGAACACAATATTTCTGGTTCACAATATTCAAGATGAACGGAAAAATTTCGTTCTTTCACATAACGGTTTTGACAAGAACATTATATGATTTATATGAAAGAACAAAACTTTTCTGGTTACCGTTACTACAGATGAACGAAAAATAAAGTTCCGTGAACTATTATTAAACTGTTCGCGATGACGTAAACATGCCGCCACTCGCTCTCTCTTTTCCACACGAATATAGTTCGTATTTTTATTTCATTTGATTAGCCATTTAGGTTTGACGTGTGATATTGGCCGCATGATGAAAAAGGTTTAAATTGAATTAAGTGAAAGGATGCAATATGTGCTAGCATTTCTGGCGCCTCCTAGCGCCGTCGACGGGAACTTGTCTGGAAATTGGTTACCTGACAACGTATTGTTGACTGGGCTGTCAATGTTTTTTCCGACATAATGTTTATATTTAATTATCATTAAAATTAAATTTTGTGTTAAAAATTAAGTTAAAATATGTTTATAATGGTAAGTTTGTGAACTTTCTAATTAGTAGATATTTCTTTCTATGTTAATTTTAGAGTTTAATGAGAAGGAGGTAAGACGGAGGAGTAAGACGCCCGATATTGGTCTACTACCGGCACCTGTCTTGTAATATCGGTTCGGCTCCTTGGTAAATAAATATATTATGTACTTACTATAACCTGCACTTATTGCATTCATACTCCTAATACCTACGCAGTTATGGGTGCATCCCACTCGTCTTGAATAGTCAACATAGTGAATTGCTCAAGAAGACAGTTGCAGTTCCTATTATTTCCCTTAATAGAACCCCTATGCTTGGAGTCGCGTTCTATTAGCGGTCAGGTGAGCTTAGCACAACTAGCAATATGGCGTTGCTGGCTACATTCCGCCGGACGCAAAATTACTTTGTCCCACAATTACGCATTTTGTTTTGTTATGAAATCATTATATCGTAACTGTGGAATGTCTTCTCAAAAGGGCTTATTTCCACTTTGTCAATAGAAATAATTTCTCTTATGGAAACATAGAAAAAATAATCCTTATTGCCAGAGTAGAAATAAGCCCTTTTGAAAAGACACTCCTCAACTAGTGTACTTCTTAACCCTTTGCAATCCGATCACGAACCTAAAGCTGAGTTTACACTTGCAAGTGATTGCCGCAAGTTAGACGCAAATATTGATAGGAATTAGTGGCAAATATCTACAACTCTTTTTTCGAAAACAGCGAAATTGTAAAATGTAACTTTATAAAACGCGACCCAGGTTTAAACTCGGCTTAGCTCGTTCGCACTTTTCGCAGTTGTGATCTTGAACTCTATTGACATCATAGTAGTGTTCAAATTTAAACGAACATTTCTTTGACGAATGAAAGTATATTTTCTGTTTATCTGTCCATCCGTCTGTCTGTATTGTCTGTTTGTTTCTCTGTCTGTCTGATTGTCTGTCCGTCCGTCTATCCGGTCGTTTGTTTCCACAAAGAAACATATTTAGACCAGATAGTATTCCAAATGATTGCTTTTACAATTATTCTGGCAGTAAGTACTTTTTAGGGTTCTGTAGTAAATTAGGAACCCTTACATTTTCGCCATGTCCGTCTGTTTGTCTGTATGTCTGTATGTCTGTCTGTCTGTTCGTCTGTCCATCCGTTGTCTGTCTGTTTATCTGTCGGTCTGTCTGTCTGTCCGTCCGTCTGTCTGCCCGTTTATTTCTGCAAAGAAACATATTTCGACCGGATATTACTTGAAATGTCTGTCTGTCTGTATGTCTGTCTGTCCGTCCGTTTGTTTCCTTCAAATTATTACTTTCTCAGTTATTCTGGGTGTAAGTACTTTTTAGTATTCTGTAGTAAATTAGGAACCCTTGCATTTTGGCCACATCCATCCCTCTGTCTGTCTGTCTGTCTGACGGCCTGTCCGTCTGTCTGTCTGTTCATCTGTCGATCTTTCTGCCTTTCTCTCTATCTGTCTGTGTGTCTGTCTGTCTGTCTGTCTGTCTGTCTGACGGTCTGTCCGTCTGTCTGTCTGTTCATCTGTCGATCTTTCTGTCTTTCTGTCTATCTGTCTGTGTGTCTGTCTGTCTGTCTGTCTGTGTGTCTGTATGTCTGTTTGTTTGTTCATCTGTCCATCCGTCTGTTTGTCTGACGGTCTGTTTGTCTGTCCGTCCGTCTGTCCAACCGTTTATTTCTGCAAAGAAACATATTTATTCTGGCTGTAAGTACTTTTTAGGGTTCTGTAGTAAATTAGGAACCCTTACATTTTCGCCATGTCCGTCTGTCTGTCTGGTCATCTGTCCATCCGTTGTCTGTCTGTTCATCTGTCCATCCGTTGTCTGCCTGTTTGTCTGTCGGTCTGTCTGTCTGTCCGTCCGTCTGTCTGCTCGTTTACTTCTGCAAAGAAACATATTTGGACCGGATATTACCGAGGTTTTCCCGTTGGACTACAGTATGGGGTTCTTCAAAAGAGGAGTGTACAAGTTCTTATTGGGTCGGCAACGCGCATGTGACACCCCTGGGGTTGCAAGCGCCCATAGGCTACGGTGAGTGCTTTCCATCAGGCGGGCCGTATGCTTGTTTGCCACCGACGTGGTATAAAAAAAAAATATATATTACTTGAAATGTCTGTCTGTCTGTATGTCTGTCTGTCCGTCCGTTTGTTTCCTCTAAATTATTGCTTTCTCAATTATTCTGGGTGTAAGTATTTTTTAGGATTCTGTAGTAAATTAGGAACCGTTGCATTTTGGCCACATCCATCCCTCTGTGTGTCTGTATGTCTGTCTATCTGTCTGTTTGTAAGTCTGTCTGTCTGACGGCCTGTCCGTCTTTCTGTCTGTTCATCTGCCGATCTTTCTGTCTGTCTGTTTGTCTCTATGTCTGTGTGTCTGTCTATCTGAACGGACTAACTATCTATATGTCCGTCTGTCCGTCCGTTTGTTTCCGCAAAGAAACATATTTCAACCGGTTATCACTTGAAATGGTTGCCTTTTCAATTATTCTGGGTGTAAGTGCTTTTTAGGGTTCTGTAGTAAATTAGGAACCCTTACAGTTTCGCCATGTTCGTCTGTCTGTCTGTCTGTCTGTATGTCTGTATGTCTGTCTGTCTGTCTGTCCGTCTGTCTGCCCGTTTATTTCTGCAAAGAAACATATTTCGACCGGATATTACTTGAAATGTCTGTCTGTCTGTATGTCTGTCTGTCCGTCCGTTTGTTTCCTCCAAATTATTACTTTCTCAATTATTCTGGATGTAAGTACTTTTTAGTAATCTGTAGTAAATTAGAAACCCTTGCATTTTGGCCACATCCATCCCTCTGTCTGTCTGTCTGTCTGACGGTCTGTCCGTCTGTCTGTCTGTTCATCTGTCGATCTTTCTGTCTATCTGTCTATCTGTCTGTGTGTCTGTCTGTCTGTCTGTCTGTCTGTCTGATGGTCTGTCCGTCTGTCTGTCTGTTCATCTGTCGATCTTTCTGTCTATCTGTCTGTGTGTCTGTCTGTCTGTCGGTCTGTCTGTCTGTGTGTCTGTATGTCTGTTTGTCTGTTCATCTGTCCATCCGTCTGTTTGTCTGACGGTCTGTTTGTCTGTCCGTCCGTCTGTCCACCCGTTTATTTCTGCAAAGAATAATATTTATTCTGGGTGTAAGTACTTTTTAGGATTCTGTAGTAAATTAGGAACCCTCGCATTTTGGCTACATCCATCCCTCTGTCTGTCTGTCTGTCTGTATGTCTGTCTGTCTGTCTGTCTGTTTGTAAGTCTGTCTGTCTGACGGCCTGTCCGTCTGTCTGTCTGTTCATCTGCCGATCTTTCTGTCTGTCTGTGTGTCTGTCTGTCTGTCTGTCTGTGTGTCTGTATGTCTGTTTGTCTGTTCATCTGTCCATCCGTCTGTTTGTCTGACGGTATGTTTGGCTGTTGGTGTCCAACCGTTTATTTCTGCAAAGAAACCTATTTATTCTGGCTGTAAGTACTTTTTAGGGTTCTGTAGTAAATTAGGAACCCTTACATTTTCGCCATGTCCGTCCGTCTGTCTGTCTGTCTGTCTGTCTGTTCATCTGTCCTTCCGTTGTCTGTCTGTTTGTCTGTCGGTCTGTCTGTCTGTCTGTCCGTCTGTCTGTCCGTCTGTCTGCCCGTTTATTTCTGCAAAGAAACATATTTCGACCGGATATTACTTAAAATGATTGCCTTTTCAATTATTCTGGTTGTAAGTATTTTTTATGATTGCGTAGTAAATTACGACCCCTTACAATTTCGTCATGTCAGTCTGTCTGTTTGTTCGTCCGTCCGTCTGACTGTCTATCTATCTGTTGGTTAGTCCTTCTTTCCGTCCATCTATCCTTGGATCCGTGTAGAAATAGAAATAATTCTTAACAAACACAAAAAATAACAAAAAATAAAAATAAATTACGCGTTATTTCCGCAATTGTGATTAAGAACTCTGTTAACAACATTTTAGAATTCAAATTTAAACGAGCTTTTTTGTTACTGGATGTGAAAGAGTTAACACTTTTACGTTAAAAAAAAACTAGTTATGATCGGGCATAGTTAAAATAAAAAAATAAAACACCCTTATAGTTTCGCCATGTCCGTCTGTCTGTCCGTTAGTCCGTCTGTCTATCCGTCAGCATACTCTTCTTATCATGGTGCTAGAGTGTGCCAGCGCTCTATCACTCTTCATATATCGTTTCGTGCGTTTGCCCGTCTGTCTGTCCGCCCGTTGCTTAGATCAGTGACCATTTGCAATTTTTGTAGGTATACATATTAGTTAAGCCGACAAACTCGAATAATAAATATCCAAAAAAACTATTGGGGTTCCTCCTCTACACGTGAATACAATGTGGGGTATCTGTGAATAGGTACCTATTTCAAAAAGAATAAAGGTTTTTTCCAAATTCAGTATTTCGAAAAATATGAAAAATATCTTACATATTTGGCTTAAGGAATGCTGATAGATAATACTAACTATTCTGAACATAATTGGTCTAGCCAGTTTCGGCCAACTACGGAACGCTATACTGAACATGGATCGACATGCACTTGGCTGGTTTTTTTCCGCATGCGTTATTTTTTGGGTTTCGTAGTAAACAAAAAACCCTTATAGTTTAGCCATGTCCGTCTGTCCGTCTGTCTGTCCGCAGCATAGCTCAGTGGCCGTTAGTACTAGAATTTGGTACAGGTATACATATTAATTATGCTGACAAAGTGGTAGAATAAAAACTTTGGTGGGCTCTGGGTTTAAAAATAAAACTATGTCGAACGTAATCGGCCCAGCCGTTTTCGAATAACTACGGAACCCTATACTGAGCATGGCCCGACATGGTCTTGGCCGGTTTTTTGATATTGTATTCTTGCCATTCTCCGCAACTCGACATCTAACGTGCCTATTTTGCGTGATCCCAACGCTGGCCAAATATTTTGCTGCCGCAATTATTATAATCGCAAGGTTGTATATTACAATATTTTTTCATAGTACCGTGAAACTAGCCAACATTGCCCGCTTTTTTCGGAAATCCTAAAATATCTCAAAACAATTATATTAAACCTTATAAGTTTTTTCTTCTCAGCATGTGCACTGTGATCATACGCATCGGCTCACATGAAGAAAGAATTTTTAGATCGTCATTTAGATCAGGTTTTTGTCGTTTTATCATCATTCATTCATCATCAGCCTATGTTAGTCCACTGCTGGACGTAGGCTTCTCCTATAAACTATGCGCATTAGGAGGTAAATACCCATAATCGCCACGCTGGGCAAGCGGATTGGCGATCGCAGTAATGTGTCCACTAGGATGCCGCTGCTGCCCATCATCAATCTTGTAGAATGGTCAGTGACACTTCAATCCCTTAGTCGACTCTTACGACACCCACAGGAGGACTTGGGGTGGTGACAAATGTATTCTTACTGCCGTCACCACACGGCCGACCGGTGTCGTTTTATGGTGCGTGCAAACCAAAAGAGCATTCGCTGTTCTATCCCCCGCTCTACGAAATCAACCAATCACGTTTTGTGTAACGATCGAATTTCGTAGAGTGGGAGGTTAGAATAGCGAATGTTCTTTTGGTCTGAATGCACCTTTAGAGGGCGGGCAAAGTAATTTCGTTTTTGCCCAACATTGCCCACCCCAATTTAGTACTTAAAAATAGCTCGTATGACAATAATACTACGATCAGGATCACAGAAGGTTTTTGGGCAATTCTACCATTTCATGTTTATAACTCAGGGATAAGTATAAACAATTTTGAGCAAATTGGTTGGGCAATGTTACCTACCCGTTTTCGCTCTTTTTCATACAAGGTCCACTAAAGCAATTTGCAAATGCTAGGGTTGTCACTTTTAAGTAAATATCTTAACTAAAGACGTTTAACTTTTGTTCAAAGTATTAGTATACTAGTGAAGTAAAACAGTCCAAAATCTATTATTTTGTTTTAATGCAATAATAATAAAACCGTTTTTTGAATGGGAATCAAGATATATTATGTTGATATAAATATTAGCCCACTAACGAAGCAGCAGACAACGAAACTGACAATTGAGTGTATAGTTATTGGTTCCGAACATTTTGTACACGTAAAGTAAAATAACGGAGTTATAAAAACGTAATTTACTGAAAAAAACATTACCCTCCTCTATTTTTATAAAGTGGTTAAACTTAAAAGTGACAACCGTAGGCTATTTTTCATGATGGGCAATGTTTTCAATGTCCGTTTGCTAAAGTACTGGATAAAATTGCCCAAAGCCATAACTTATTTTATTTTCTGATTTAAAGCTTTTTCCAATAAAACTACTATCAATGTAATCTACTGTTCTTATTTTATTACAGGTCATGGGTTTTTTTTTCATTTAAGACCACCCTGATTTGAGAAATGTATGTCGATATTATGCCAAGGTTTTGCCCGCCAAATAACCAACCTCACTCAAGAAGCTCTAGCAAACAACTAGATGAAGATAGACGCAAAAGTCATACTTGGTGTTGGTTCTCACATAATCTATTTTATACTAAAAATAGTTAGGCCGCCATAAGAATGTAATTTTTTAGGGTTCCGTAGCCAAAATGGCAAAAACGGAACCCTTATAGATTCGTCATGTCCGTCTGTCCGTCTGTCCGTCTGTCACAGCCAATTTACTCGGAAACTATAAATGCTACAGTAACGAAATTTGGTAAGGGTATGTGTTGTATGAACCGCTACAGGATTATGATACTAAATTGTAAAAAAAACCATTGGGGTGGGGGCCCTCCATACATGTAACTGACGGATAAAAAAAATTTTTTAGTTGTATATAAGCGTGTGGGGTATTAATAGAAAGGTCTTTGAAAATGATATGAAGGTTTATACATTTCATTTTTATTTAAGCAAATCATTTTCGAGATATCAGCTCTCAAAGTATGAAAAATGTGTCCCCCCCCTTTATTTTTTAAACTACGCGATATAAAATTCTAAAAAATATATATGTTATGCACATTAACAAACTCTATCAACGATTTTTGGTTTGATTAAATTACCTCCTATAGTTTTTGAAGTAGGTTGATTTAACTGTATTTTTTTAATAATAAATTGATAATGGTACGGAACCCTTTGCGCGCGAGTCCGACTCGCACTTGGCCGGTTTTTTCTATAATAAATTAACCAATTTATTTAAAATTGAAGTTTTGGGCAATTTTTCCCCTGGCACCTATTTCACCACATTGACAAGTGCTACAATTGTAAATTTACTGTTTCTCGAATCTGGGGCGTCTATAGGCTACAGTTAACGTTTACCATCGGAAGGGCCGTGAGTTTGTTTGCTGCCAACATAAAATGTAGTGCAGGAACTTTAATAAATCAGCAGTAAATAACTACTTTTTTACGAAGCAAAATAACAACTGTCACAAAAACACGACAATTGTAGCGAAATTTCGACATATGCCGAACCTCATGTCAAGATTGATTGAGAATTGTACTAAACCTTTCGACAATTGTCACGGGTTTCGGAAAATAAAAAGTAGTATATTAACGATTTAATAACGTTATTAGTAATAATTTTATGTTGGTGGCAAATAAGCACATGAACCGTCCGATAGTAAGCGGTAGAAGTAGCCTACGGAGGCCTGTGACGTCAGAAACGGTGATATTTTACAATTGTCACATATGTAATTATGGTGAAATAGGCCACTGGAGGCAAAGTGGGCTAATTTCACGGTAGTAATTCTATGTGTATTTAGCTATATTTTACTGAAACCTGTATCTTAATACCTATAGTCAACTAATAGTCTAAAAATCACGATATTACATGGTTCTATATTGTGGTCATATAACTTACAAGGGCAATAAGGTTCTATGTTTGTTTGATTGTTATTATTGTAAGTGGTTATATCATATATAAAATGTACTTAATATTTATAGTCATATACATTGAATTTAGGCTGTGTGGTGCGGCAGTAACAATATATTTGCCACCTACCAAGTTGGGGAACTTTTTCGATGGGTGTTATAAGAGTCGACTGAGGGACGGTACTACGCTGATCCAATTATTTGAGATGGAGGCAGGGGGGCAGCAGCCTCATCATAATGGACACATTACTGCAATCACCAATCCGTTTGCCCAGCGTGGCTATTATGGGCATTATGTCCTACCTAATGTACCCATACGCATAAATAAAATAATAGAAGAGGCCCACGTCAAGACCACTGTATTAGACTGATGATGTGATATTGAATTTGATAAGAAGGTATCCTTTTACCATTAAAGTGTATTTATCTCATAAAATCATCTATAGGTACTCATATCCATCAGTATAAGCATAATAATCTTATTATAACATCGATCGGCCGATCTTTTTATTAGAAAAACGTGACCTGCATGCATCGTATCACTTATATAATGGTGTTTCATACTTAATCGCTCAAATCAAACTAATGAGGTGCCGTGTTCCACAGCCTTAGATACCATGGACCCTTTCATATTAAGACACCTGAATGGATGCCTTGGTATACCAGCATAGAAGAAAGTGGAAGATGCCATGCCAGAGGACCTAACCCGCGTATGTGCCAGCCATCCTGGAACCCTTTGATATAGCAAGAATCCTTTTCCCTTTGAGATAGCAGTGATGAGTATTTGTTGCGTTGCAACCTCAGTGCGCAAAAGTACTCGTTATCATCAGATCAGCTGCGGTCATATACTCATATGCTGACTCCAGGGGCAGCGGTGAAACGCTGGAATGTGGAAGACCAAGCTAACCACGAATAAATAAATATTAATATATATAGTCTTTTTCCTTTTTTAGTTTTAGTAGGTACACACGCCAACCCAGTTAACTCTATCAAAGATTTCGATTCTGGACCGTGTACGTGTTTCACTTAGTCGATTTGACCAAACTTTGATTCGAAATATAACGCTTATTTTCGAATAGTTATGTCAAATCTCCATAGTAATTTAGCACTACATACATATATATATATATATATATATATATATATATATATATGTAGTGCTAAATTACTATGGAGATTTATATATATATATATATATATATATATATATATGTGTATATATACAGGGTGGTCCAAACCTTGACGTCAAAAAATTTTTTTTAGATTCCTCATGTCATGAGCTATCAGAATATACCCCATGTATGTTAGCCGATTTTTTGTAGTTTTCGAGTTATGAATTTTTGAAATTTTTTTTTGAGAAATTCTGGTATTAAAAAAAATTATTAATAAAAAAAAACTGTTGGGTTTTTTAACTAGTTTCTTTTTGTAAAAGTATTACTACAAATAAAGCATTTACTGACAAAAAGTTAGCGTCCTCACTTTGATATAAGTAGGATAAAAAATACCAAATTCAAAATTTTACGCTAAAAACGCATCAATAGCATTAATGTTCGTAAATAAAAAAAATAAAACATATCCCAAGGATTTTTGTTAATGTAAAGACTGCCCTAGACCTTAAACCTTCGTAAAAGCAAAAAAAAGTGATACTTAATAATGAGGATTTTTCGGAGTAGTCGGTCAAATAAACTTAAAAAAAAATTCTAAATTTTTAATTGATAAATAAAGTGAAATTTCGTCTGTTTTGTTGTTCTTATCAATAAACAAAGACAGAAAATACCACGAAAACTCAATTTGTGTAGTTATTCAAGTAATTTTTTACTACTTTAAAATTTTAAGCTTTTTTAAGTTTATTTGACCGACTACTCCGAAAAATCCTCATTATTAAGTATCATTTTTTTTTGGTTTTAAGAAGGTTTAAGGTCTGGAGCAGTCTTTACATTACCAAAAATCCTTGGGATATGTTTTATTTTTTTTATTTACGTACATTAATGCTATTTTGATGCATTTTTTACATAAAATTTTGAATTTGGTATTTTTATCCTATTTATTTTGTATCAACGTGAGGACGCTAATTTTTTTGTCAGTAAATGCTTTATTTATAGTTTTACTTTTACAAAAAGGAAATATTAAAAAAACACAATAGTGTTTTTTAATCAGTAAATTTCTTCATTCCAGAATTTCTCAAAAAAAAAAATTTCAAAAATTCATACTCGAAAACTACAAAAAATCGGCTAACATACATGGGGTATATTCTGATAGCCCATGACGTAGGGAACCTAAAAAAAAATTTTTGACGTCAAGGTTTGGACCACCCTGTATATATCTGAGAGAAAGCGTTATTCTTCGAATAAAAGTTTGGTGAAACGCAACCTTAGTTTTATTTTCAGTGACGTCTCAATTGTTTTTTCTTAAAATCTTGAATTGGTCCCGATCTGTCTTTGTCACCCATTCTTGATTCGTCATTTTAACTGGGGTCAACTATATCAACTTTGGTAATTGTTGTATTGTCTATTTCATATTGCTCATTTAAGCCTTCGTCAACATCTGCTTTGGGTGTGTTGCTCTAACTACTATCTTGCTATACTATATGCTAACTATAAAAAAATAGTGACACAATCAGAACGGCATCAATTTAAGAACTTGACATACGACGACTGAGAGTATAGTTCGTGAAATATAAATTGGTAACTTTCTACCTACATTATAGTAAAAATAAACGTTCAATTTATATTTCTCGAACTATACTGTACGCTTAGCACATGATTGCTATGTCAGTATGTTATCGCTACATGTATAGATTTTCTATCTTTTACCAACAATATGAATAAAAGGGAGATGGATAATCTATTTCGCGGCGACATATTGTCGCACTGATCCTGTTTACTGAGACGAACCATGACGATACCGCTGTCAATACAATTTTTACCTCATCATAACACTAACCTTTTCAATGCCACGGCAAAAACAGCAGCTGTCACTCCATCCACGCCAACAAAGTGTCACAAAGGAATTTGTCAAAAAATATCGTATAAGCAAGTGCTACTAGGTCTCTATAGATCTGTGACTTGTATATCGGTCTTTGGCGTTGAAACAGTGTTACCAACATAACCGTTATCGCCGTCCACAAGGTTTCAATTAGATTGGACAATGACTGATATATTGGTAGGTACTGATTAACAAGAGAGTTTCAACGCCAAAGACTATTTGTAAGCCACCATCCACAAAATAATATGTAACTATGCACGTGCGTAAAGTTCAAATTTAGCTTTTATAGTTTTACGTGGCGTTGAAAAGGTTGAAGCAAGTCAGCAGTCTCACGACTCACCAGTCAGCTATTTGGAATATAGTTGATTTTTGTGGTAAAACATGTTAGTTTATTGGTGTCTGCAAATGACTTTGCATTTATTCGTAACTCTTACACGCATCCAGTCCAATTGCCTTATTCATAAAACATCAAGACACATTAGTTAACTGTGTTGGCAATGAAATGATTATATTTAGCTATTTTTGTAACGAACAGGTTGTGTAGCCAATATGCCAATCGCTAACATTCAGTCGCGAACGAAACTCAACTGTCTTCGTCACACCAATAAGAAAGAGTGACAGAGAGAAAACTACGATACACTACCTGCTCAGCGTAGCGTAGCGATTGGCACGTTAGCTACGTATTCAGATCTATCGACCTCTTTTGAAAAGCAAGTTCAGTTTCTCAAAAGAGGTTGGTGACAGATTGCAAACTCTGTTGCCAAACTTAAAGAAATCTGCATTAACAAGCAACTCGCAGCTACGCGTCTTTTTTCAATTGTATAGATTAAAAAGAGAAGTGTGGCGGCAAGTTGATGTTAAACACAAGATATGCTAGCCTTGCTATAGGAATTAACGTGACTGTAATCATAACATTACCTCCTGATAACAGTAGGTAAGGACATTTTTTCGCCGCCAATGCATTGATATAACTGATAAAATATATGTTCGTTTAACACTACGAAGCTGATACTTACTTTGTTGAGTTAGTTGTTGACATGCAATTTGTTGCTTGGCGTGTGTTGCTCGCTTTTATTTTTTGACGTGGCGGTGAAAAGGTGAACGAAAAGGTGCCACTTTGTCACTTAAATTGATGGCTTTTCCTTTTGACATAGGATTTAAAACAAATTGGCAGATTGTAGTGTATTGCGTCCTTTTTCCTTAATTACGTTCGGTTATGCGTTTAAATTTGGAATAGATTTTAAAATTCTAGTGGGTCTCTATTCCAGTATCCATAAATATTAAAATAGTAAACGACACGAAACGTCATTTCAATACGTTTTCCTTATACAAGCCATTCGACATTCAATCTCGATTAATCGGAGAATAGGCACCACATGTGATTGTCTATTTGTTCAAATCAATTTTGACAGGAAAACCACTATTATTCCGTTCCCAAGAACACTAAACGTAGCGTTCGCGGCCAAAAACGTTTGAAAGAACATTAACCGTAACGGAAACTTTATAAGAAGAACATGACATGACAGTTCATCTCTTACAACAGAATTAGGAAAACCGTTATTATTCCGTTCGTTGAGAACAGAATCGGCCATTAATCGTTCCGTCAAAGAACATTAAGAAGTATCGGTTAATGAGAACAAAAACTTTATGATTATGGTTTGGGGTTGACGTATGGTAACGGTTTGAAAATAATAACGGTTTCCGATCCCTGTTTCCGATATTTATTCACGTAAAAATATATCTGTGAGCGTGTTTCACGATATGTGTCAAAGACGTCAAAATAATATAATTATGCTATGAAAAGTCACCCATATTTGTTTACATTTTTATTGTTTTCTATTGATGAACGGTATACCTACAACAGGTGGCTTATGATGGTCCCGGTTTATCTATTTATCCTGCAACTCATCACTTTCGTACTTACATACTTGTTAGAACGTGACCGCAACAACGACAAACGATTAAATACGTTACCATCATAAGCCAACAGGCTAGCCTGCCACGATTCTGACATAAATCTTCCACTTAATTTGCTCTCATAATATTTCATGCATGATCGACGGATTTCATACTCCAGCTGACCTTTTTCTAGAATGACCTTTATCTGATAGGATGATTGAAGACTCTTTTACGATATATTTTCATTTAGCAACTTAGTTTCATACATTGTAGGCAGTAGCGTAAACGAGGCCAAACATTCGACTTTTACTACTCCAGTGACTGAGTTACATAGAGAATTGGAGCAATTTCGTATATATTATTATAGTTACTTAAAATTGTTACCATTCAACCTGTAATTTTAGTGTACATTATATGATTATAAGCCTTAATATTGCTGTGTTAAGTAGATAGTTATTATTTGCATGTACCTAACGAAACTCCGATACAATTTTGTAATTGGTTCCCCGCGATATAGGTGTAACTGCTGGGGCCTCAGGTAACTATAATTTATAAAACAACCTGAGTAAGCGGGTTGGCAATGGCAGTAGTGTGGCTACTCCACTAATAATGACGCTGCTACCCATCATTAATCTACAATAGAGAAATGGTCAGTGACACTTCGAATCCCTTAGTCGATTTTTACGACACCTACGGGAAGAGTTAGGGCGGTGACAAATGTATTCTTAATAATAATATTTTCGCGGATGTATGCAGGTTTCCTCACGATGTTTTCCTTCACCGAAAGCGAATGGTAAATATCATCTGATATTCCGTACATAAGTTTCGTAAAAACTCATTGGTACGAGCCAGGAGTTGAACCCACGACCTCCGGATTGAAAGTCAAACGTCTAAACCACTGAGCCACCACCGCTTCTAAATGTATGTATTCTTACTGCCACCATACTTTCACTAATTTGTTCCATCAACCGTGAAACTAACTAAAACACTAACTAGTTCAAATCATCCATATTCCATCCACCTTACAGACGTACAGAGAGAAATGAATTCACTCTCATTAAAAGTCAAACTCCCCTCGCAGTCTTAACTTATAATTATTAGTCCCACATTTACTTTCTTAGAGAAACTTACACGTAGGGTTACCAACAATTTTTTTGCGATTTATAGTATTTTCCGAAAAATACGAGTAAAATTATAGTATCATCATCATCAGCCTATGATAGTCCACTGCTGGACGTAGGCCTCTCCTATTAACTATGCGTATAGACGCATTAGGAGGTAAATGCCCATAATCGCCACGCTGGGCAAGCGAATTGGCGATCGCAGTAATGTGTCCACTATGATGACGCTGCTGCCCATCAAAATTATAGTATAGGTATTTTAAAAAGATATAATACTTTTTAAAAGTATACTTTGGGTCAAAATATGATCAATTATATACGTAATTACTAGCATTTTGTGAACACTATGATTTTTGAATATAAGGAAATATTTCTTTTAATGCAAAAAGTGTAGAACTTTTGTAAGTTGTAAAGACCCCCAAAATATGGTATTTTTATGTACTATATTTTCTCATCAAAAGAACACAGAGTTTTGAATAGTACACAGAGTTGTAATATAGTACAATACAATATAATGGGCGGGTGGATCAAAATTCTAACGAATTGGTGGCCATTACAAGGAAAAAAAAAATGTCGGACGTCCGTCCTTCAGCTCGATGGGCTGACGATACTACGGCGCTGATCAAGAAATTAAAAAAAATCGTCTTTTTCATAGGTTGTGACCGATCGATAAATACGCGTAAAAATAAAGTACAGTGTGAAAAAATAAAGTACTTTTTACAAGTTTACTTTGGGTCAAAATATGATCAATTATATATTTACTTACTAGCATTTTGTGAACCTTATGATATTTGATTACAGGATTTTTTTTTAAATGCAAAACTTTTGAACTCTTGCATTTTGTAAATGTATGTACTCAATTTTACATACGTTGTTCGTCGTCTTTTTTCTATGAAAGAGCCAAATTTTTTTTGAGATTTCGTTTTTGGCGCCATTGTAAATGTTAATTAGTATAGCTTACTAAATCACCCCGTTGAAGGTTTTCAGTGGGTGCCGTAACACCCTGTATAATATAGTATGGTTGCCAACCCTACTTACACGTTCCATACAGCTGGCATCGGCGTTATGAAGTTTGCCTTCACATCCGCTTACTTCAAGTTTTAAGACAAATATCTAACTCCAACAAGTTTCAGATGATACAGTCGCCATCATATATATCTAAACAGCCACGGCGCTCAAAAATATCTCAACATGCACTCTAACGCCATGGTAATAGAGTTCTGTTCAGATATTTGTGACCAGCTTGGCCGCTCCGATGTTTCTGATAGCGAAAGAACGTGTAGGCACGTTAGAAAATATACTTGCATATTTCTTCGTAGAACCAATAATTTTTATTCGAATTTCAAGAAAACATTCATCGTTTTTTTTTGGTTTGAGCATGGACGTAAGAAGTATACGGATACCGAAGAGGTAAGACATAAATATGTCTATCGGTCATTCTCTAATGTCTATATAACTCTAGATCTAGGTAATTAGGTACCATAGCCGATTTTATTCTAATGGAATTTTCCAAAATTCATATTAATGTTACTTTTTTCAGGGTCAAAAAAGTAACCCGGTAATTTGTTTTAGGCTTTAAATTTTGAGAATGACCTATGTGCCGTTTTCCTCATATTGACGCAACATGACTGTATGTACTGCGTCACTAGCAGGGGCTCGTATCTCAAAAGCTTGTAACTTGTAAAACAAACTCAACGATTCATTGCCTCCTACCTTTCTATTTATTAGTAATATCGTCTTGCCAATCCTGTTTCTATTTTATATACGGTACCTTGTTTGTATGTAAATATTAAAGCTACTTCCTGTATTTCGCAGTGCATTAGTACCTACTGTAGGGGAGATCGAGTAGAGTTGTGACAATTTTTAGTTAATGCGTCATATCTCGCTCAGGAAACATTCCGTAGTTATGTTCTATGTCTATTTTTGTAGGACCATTTCTTATCTTTCCAAAAAAAATAACAAAATAAATACAAGTAAAACGGTTCCCGAGAAAATCGTTAAAAAGGACGACTATTCCTTCTGTCACAACTCTCCTACCATCGAGGTGAGTTGTGACAAGTACAAAGGTAAGTTGTGACAGCTTTGTATTTGGACTATTTGGGTACTGAACAATATGATTAGTTGATTACACATTTATAAATAAATAAAACACCTTTTTAATGCAATAGTGGTCTTATCAACCTTTTAGTACATCATTTACCTACCAACATAAACAATTTAAACACTTCAACCTGTCAACAAAAACAACTAATAAAACTTAAATACTTTGTGTGTTTTTCTTTAAATAAAACCCTTACTGATCTATTAGGCAATTATGGCAAACATATTGCAGCTCATCTCGTGTGCAGTCTACGTGAGACCAGCCTTTGCAATCCAAAATTGCACCCACTCCTTATTCGATCGGCTGTTTGCATCTTCAAGGCAAACTAAGCAAACACAGTTAGAGGTATTTTCTGCCCCCTCTTTGTTCATACATGTCCTTTTTTTTCTTACAGACCCTCTTAGTTTTTTTTATTATTTTCATTTAAGGCACGCTTTTTCACATTCTTTAATTTTCATTTCGCTTCTATAGCAGCTATTTCGTTCCTAGTAGGTGAATCAGTAAGCACAGCAGATCTGACTTTGCGTCTGTTCGGTTGGGTATTTTTTCGTGGTGGAGCTTTAGGCAACGGCCTAATTGACTCTGGTGAGAACATATTAGAATCAGTGACAGGAATATCTACTACTCGAAGGCGTAGCAACTGCTGCGAGGGGCATTGTTGTTAATACCTGAGCCAGAGGTTATATAGGTAGATGCAGTTTCATCGGCATTACTCACCACCGAAACATTGTTAGATGGTATGGTCTGCAATGTCTCATCAATAGCCACAACTGAAGCTTCGACGTTATTAGCTGTGCTGGTGTTGAGATTCGGATTTATGGTTTTTTCTGCTCGATTTTCCACCATATAGTTGAAACGGATTGTAGCTCTGGGTTGGGACGATCAGTGATTTGACTTGGCAGGAAATCGGTGTAAGGTTGAAAACTAATAAAAAATATGTCAATATAACCCAGCATAAAATAAATGTTAACTAAGAGGGGAGTTGTGACAGGCCAGGAGAGTTGTGACAGCCTGTCACAACTCTCCTAGGACCTAAAAAATACGACTAGGCCGGAATACTAAATCGTAATTTTAAAGCACGATGCAAACACGAAAAATCAATGCCATGCCTAGAAACTTGAATAACCATGCTACTTAAGAAAAAATAGTACAGTAAGGTATATGTTATAAAATAAGATATAAATTGAACCAAATTTTTGAAGAAAATCTTACTTTCAGTGTTTTTTTGCACACCAATGTCGTAATTACGCAACCGCTCCTCACGTACCATCAGTGTGTACTGAGGCAAGTAGGGCTTCCCTGAAGTAACAAATGTTCTATTTTACCAACTCTCTAACTATTGAAAGTAGAGAGAAATCGGCACTGTCACAACTCACCTCTGTCACAACTCTACTCGATCTCCCCTAATGCTGTGTAAATTAATGGACCAATAAAAAAAAATGATGATAACGCGTCTAATCGTTAGGCGTCGTTGCCATCTCGTTCTAACTAGTATGCAAGTGCGAAAATGACACATAAATAGATAAAACGCGATCATCATAAGCCACCTAGGAAGCTTATGATGGTACCGCGTCTAATCGTTTGGAATCGTTTCCGTCACGTTCTAACTAGCATGCACGTGCGATAGTGAGAGCACAAATGGATAAAACGGGACCATCATAAGATACTGGTTAGAGTTGCTGTGGATGAATGTAGGTAGCATCCACCGGCCAATGTGGAAGTCTATTGAGGAGGCCTGTGTCCAGCAGTAGACGTATGGCTGAAATAATGATGAACCTAAGACAAAGTACTAAAGGGTAGTTCTATGCGATTATTCAGTCGCAACAATAAAGTCATTACCATTCCCAAATTATTGACGAACTGCATATAAATAGTGGAGTCATTTTCGATTATCTTGTAGCAGACGCATGTTTGTCTGCTATTCTGGCATACCTAATAGTCTCGTTTGCTTTTATAAAACGGTAAATAAAGTGGTGATGGTAATGAACAAAAAAAAACGCGTAACAAAATCGCATAGAAACACCGTAAACCGAGCTAATTTTGTTGCTGACTGTATAGGTACACCAAACAGAAACAAGACCTAAAAGCCTAACGCATCGTAAAATCGCAGTAACAATGTTGTTTACGGCACCCACTGTTGAACACTATACAGGAGATTAAAACTTCCTTGAGGTAAAACGCTCATTTTCAGGTTAAGTGCCGAAATTCCGTTTTATGTTGAAATAAATTGCTACACATCCCAGGGTGGGGTCTAGTGATGGGCTTGCCGGGAATACTTATTACGGGATTTTGAGAATCTCATGCGAATACCTCATAATGCCTTTATTTTTTTTAATTATCTGTCAAATAGATTGCAGACCCCAATTAGTGCAAAAAACAACTAACTTATTAATCGATAATAAAATAACATATTATAAAATTCCTTGGTATACTTTTGGTGTTTGAATGTTGGACTCGATACCTACTGATGGGATGGGATAATTATATCGACCTATGACATACGCCTTGATTGCCTTATTAATAATACCTATGCTACAAAATTTTACTTTTACTCTTACTTAGGTAGTTAAGTGTATAAATATAATTTTAGACCTTTGGCTTCAAACATACAGTAAAAAAGTGTATCCATATTTTTACCCTTGACTATATTTACACGATTTTACGTATAATATAATTAGTTTCAATTCAACATGAACTGATTACCTATATTTTGCAACGTATATCGAATTTTAGAATTATAACTAACGTTAGACTCAAACATATTTAAATATTTATCACACGGGTTACTCACGTAATTTAAGTCGATAATTGCTCGACATGTTTCGACCCATTTAGAGGATCCTCATCATGGAGTATCCGCGACCAAAGCCCGACGTGTACTGCGGGCTTGCGCTCTGCTAGAGCGGGTGCTGGCCGCGGGCAGCACTGGCGGGGGCGGCGAAGGAGGAAAACTACCCTCATTGTCACTTTTGTCGAAAAGCGGGTTGCACACAACACTCACTACGTCACTAGGTAATAAGTGCACGTCTAAACTGTCTACCAATGCAATACCTAAAACGCTAATCCGGGCTTTGGTCGCGGACTCTATATTGTATAGACTCTCTCTGTACGGCCGTACGATTTCGTATTTTGAAACGAATAATTTTATTGAAGATTTTATTATGCCGGTCGATAGAACATTCCTTCCTAGAAGGTGCTTGCGTGATTGTGCCGATTTGTTGGCATACAATATTGTAGACCCCGTCATGGCTAGCGCGACGGTCGTTAATAGTTGTAAGAGAACTCCGCCATTATATTGTAGCGCGGAATCCAAATCGGAGCCGTTGAAAAATTTAAACTAGCTCTTCCGACAACGTGTGATTTAACCGGCTCCGTGCCTACCGACCATAACGTTAGTACCTATTAATTTAGGAAATGATGATCTGATTAACTTAGTTCACCAAAATATACAGGGTTTCAATAGTAAGGAACTCGAGATTGAGTTGTTTTTACAATCTGCTAATGTTGATATCCTTTGTATAACAGAGCACTGGCTTAAGAGTCATGAATTTATGTTTAACTTCACCGATCATAGTATAGTGAGTTCATTTTCCAGAAAGTCTTGTATCCGCGGAGGTTCCTTGATAATGGTGAAACATAATTTGAAAAGTAAAGAACGTAAAGACATTGTTGAGAAATCTATTGAGCGACATATCGAGCTCGCTTGCGTTGAGTTGGAAAAGTTTATTGTTTTGAGCGTGTACAGGCCTCCCTCGGCAGACTTTAGCTTGTTCGAATCAGTCATGGATGAAGTTCTTGCTAGTGTTTTTAGGAGTAAAAAATATATTATTGTGTGTGGCGATTTTAATGTTAACTTGCTTGAAAAAACACATACTTCGACAAGCCTTGTTAATACTTTTAAATCATTTAATTTAGTACACCTCTTTTGTGAACCAACTAGAATTACGCCAACAAGCGCAACTTGCATAGATAATATCTTCAGTAACAGCAATGCGATTAATAAGTCCATTATAAATAACTTAAGTTCTGACCACTGTGGACAACGGAAGAGTGGAAGAAGATCCGAAAGATTCTATGTGTAGACCTATTTCTGAGAAGCGGTTGGATTTATTTAATCAGAATATTGTGAAACTATTACGTCATCTAAAGTTTGAACAGGAAGACCCTGACTGCTTGTGTTCCGAATTATTCCTTTGCATAAAAAAGGAATTTGATTCCTGTTTTAAAACAAAGAAACGCAAAGGCAAGGCGCGAACTAAATTCGCTGATTGGGCTACACCGGATATTCATGAGAAAAGACGCCGGCTCTATGATTTATATCACCTTAAAGCCACAGATAAGAGGCCGGAATTTCTAGAGTATGTTAAGAATTATTCAAAAACTTTTAAGCGAATTTATGTCGCAGCTAAAGCAGATTACCTGTCGAAAAAGATCCAGAATTCGAGTGATAATATTAAAGCTGTGTGGCAAGTTATTAATAGTGAAACCGGAAAACGTCAGATCAAAGATCCGCACTACAGCTTAAAAATTAATAATGATTTAATATGTTTCGACCTTGAAGTGGCGGATGAATTTGAGAGGGTTTTTTTTAATATACCCGTAGAAACCACCAAATCATTAAATTCATCGCCAGATATAGCTAAATCACTTTTGGAGTCAAATGCAGTGGAATGTACTAATGTATTCAAATTTGATTATGTTACTCCAAACTTGGTAATAAAAACGTTCAAATCACTAAACGTTAAGAAAACTGAAGATCTCTGGGGCCTCTCGGTCAAAGTACTACGTTCCATTATTGAATCAATTGCACCATTAGTTGTATAGATACTGGAGTCTTTCCTGATTTAATGAAACACAGCAAAATTATACCTTTGTTTAAATCAGGAACTAAAACAGACCCTTCAAACTTCAGACCAATTTCAATATTACCAGCGCTAAGTAAAGTTTTTGAAAAACTCATTCTAAATCAACTAGTTTCCCACTTCAATCGTAACAAATTGCTCAATAGTAATCAGTTTAGATTTACTAGTGGCCGATCTACCACTGAAGCCGGCGCTGTCCTCCTTAAACACATCTTTGACGCCTGGGATAAAGCTCAAGATGCTGTTGGAATATTCTGTGATCTTTCGAAAGCCTTTGATTGTGTTGACCATGAAAATTTAAAAAGGAAATTAAGCTATTATGGGGTTAAAAATGTTGCCCTTGAGCTTATATCTTCTTATCTTTCGGATAGGACACAGCGAGTGGTTATTAATGGAACTCAATCATGCGGGTCGCCTGTGGCTCTTGGAGTACCTCAGGGATCAATTTTGGGCCCTTTTTTGTTTTTGGTATATATGAATGATCTTCCTAACCTTGTGCGAGAGAAACATGACATTGTATTATTTGCTGATGACACGTCACTCATATTTAAAGTGGATAGAAAAGAAAAGAGCTTTGATACCATTAATGAAGCGCTATCTACTGTTGTAAACTGGTTTACAGTAAATAACTTACTTTTGAACGCCAAGAAAACTAAGTGCATTAAATTTACCTTACCCAATGTTAAGCAGGTAAGTAACAGTATGATCAAAGTAAATGGTGAATCACTGGAATATGAAGATCAGACAGTTTTTTTGGGTGTGACGTGAGACTCTAAACTACAATGGCATGCACAGGTGGCAGCATTGGCCGGCAAACTCAGCTCTGCCGCATATGCAGTGAGGCGAATCAGGCACCTGACGAACGTCGAGACGGCTAGGCTGGTATACTTCAGCTACTTCCACAGTGTCATGTCATACGGGATTTTGTTGTGGGGGAAAGCGGCAGATATTCAGACCATCTTTGTGCTACAAAAGCGAGCTGTGCGCTCCATTTATGAACTAGGTGCTCGGGTCACCCTTAGGGAGAAATTTAAAGAGGCACACATACTTACTGTAGCCTCCCAATACATCCTGGACAATATTATGTATGTTCGTAAAAACATTCATGAATTCAAGAAGAATAGTGATGTTTACAACTTTAACACTAGGAATAAACATAAGCTGGCTGTGTCGGCCCACCGTCTCCGTAAGGTTAGTGCGTCTTTCGTTGGGAACTGTACACGTTTTTATAACAAAATTCCTAGTGATTTAACAAATTTGCTACAGCATAAATTCAAGTCTCAGGTTAAGCGCTACTTGATAAGTAAGGCGTATTATACCGTTAACGACTTCATAAATGATAAGGATGCTTTTAAGCCAGTACCTTAACGTGTTCGGTAAATCATAAACATAAGTGAATGTTTACTATCATACTAGTGTTTCATATTGTTACCATTAATTATAGATCTGACGTAAGATAGTCATTATCTTAGTTTTTTTTTCCGTATTACTAATATGTAGTCTTGACACTTGGAGACTTTATACATCTCCGAGATTATCTTTTTATTTTAATTTTTCCTATTTTAATGTATATTATGTCGACACTTAGAGTCCTTTACATCTAAGTAATTTTAATTTTGTATTCAGATTTTCTGTCCTAGTTATTTCTATTTCTATTTTTTTTTTCTTGTGATAGTTGTCATATATGTAACGGGCAAGTACGAATATAAATTCTCATGAAACTAAATATGGTCAGCATTCATAGTATTTAAATTATATTGTCTGCCTGATAGCTTGCACAGTCATGCTCACTTTAAGGTCTCTGCTTACGGTGGCGTCGTTGATCGGGTCGCCACTTTCCCGAAAGAAGGTTGAGGGAGGCGATGGCTGAGATACGCGTCATACTCGTGAACGGGTGCTGTTTGCGGAGACCGGTCTAATCAAGCTCACTCATGGCTTAAATTCAAACAATTTTCCTGCTGTTCTTGATATGAGAAATTGAATTCGCTACATGTTTGTTTATTTATGATTATTTAATATTATGACGCATGGAGACCTTATACATCTCTGAAACATTTAGTGAAATGTATCCGTTTGTACCTTTACATCTCTAGCAGTATAATAATGCTAATTTTAACGTTTAACTAAAAACAATTGTATGCCCTTCTACATATATCTTTACATCTATACATTTCTCAAAATTCATTAAATTTATATAAATTGTTCTGACTATTAGAGACTTCATCTCTAGTTAATAAATAAATAAATAAATAAATAAATAAATATCTTGGGACATCTTACACAAATCAACCTAGTCCCACGGTAAGCTCAATTAAGGCTTGTGATGTGGGTACCAGGCGACGATATATATAATAGATAAATACGTATAGATACTTAGATACATACACAGCCACGACCAAGGAACAAACATTTGTGATAAATAAATACACAAAGAATGCCCTCGCCGGGATTCGAACCCGGAACCTCCAGCTTCGTAGTTAATGTACTATATCTGTTAGTTTATAGTTTTAATTAATGCATGTTAGCCGTAAGATGTTATAAAACTATTATTTGAAAAAAGAAAGTCCCGCTGAGTTTCTTGCCGGATTCTTCTCAGGCAGTGGTGTAGGGTTAGAACCGGAGGTAGTTTTTTTTTTCTCTCATTCGCTATTTAGTTTAACGATTCAAAAGCGCTCGTTGCTGGGCCTAATTGAATAAAGAATATTTTGACTTTGACTTTGATACTCCATGATGAGGATCCTTTAAATTCTAATTTTTGGTTTGGTAGTAACAACAAGCAACATTAACATATTATAACATATTGCTTGTTGGATTAACATCCCGGAACATCCCGGGATTTAGAAGATGAACAGTCCATCACTAGTAGGGCTGGTTCTCATGTCATATATGTATATTATAACACTAGTAGGTTTGTACGTGGAATGAGACCCAGTTTCTAAAGGGTCTGCAATATTTACAAGATCGTGTACGGGGTCGAACCTCTGGTTAATTACCTGTCTATCCTAGAGGCTAAATACTATTATTATAGTACTATACTCGTTTAATCATACACGTCTCCTAACCTAGCAAGCTGATACTTAAGTAAATTTGGACGTAGTTCTGCAAAGAGGAACCAATCCTCACGAATTTGTCATTTTAAAGATTGACTTGTTTGTTTTGATTGAACACGTTCCATGTGCAGCTAAAATCGACAGTGTCACCACTTACGTGCAAATTCTCGTACAAAATTTCAAGCATACCCTGGCAACAGTATTCAAAGTCCGCCAATACCTAATTTTATCAAATTGTCACTTTTTACAGCTGATACGTGCGGGTAAGTTAACGTAGCTTAGCTCATATTATGCGCACATTTCAAATTATCCCTATATTTAAGTAGGGCCGTGCATCATATATGCTGCATACACGTATAATCAATATCTTCAAATGCATCACATAATCTAGAATTTGCAATAGACAAATCTCCAAGTCGATCACCCGCGACATACGCCAATTTAATACCAACCGTATTAAAGAGGCTATTGACCGGAACAAAGGCTCTAAAGTTTTTGCGAGAGATTTGTCTATTGGTCAGAGCTGGCTTGCGAAGCTGAAGACTGGGGACGGTAGGATCGTTTCATCCAAACCTGAGCTTTTGAGTGAGATAGAGAGCTTTTACGGACAGCTGTACACATCAACACGAAGACCCATCTCCAATTTAGCTAACGACCCACGAGCTAAATTGACTCGACACCATACCGAAGATATACCGGACGTCAGCCTGTACGAGATTAGGATGGCTCTCAAACAACTCAAAAACAATAAGGCACCAGGCGATGACGGAATAACAGCCGAACTCCTGAAGGCGGGTGGGAAACCAGTCCTTAGGGCCCTTCAAAAGCTGTTTAATTCCGCCATCTTTAGAGGCAAAACGCCAAAGGCATGGAACAGAGGTGTGGTGGTGTTGTTCTTCAAAAAGGGTGACAACACCCTGTTAAAGAATTACAGACCCATCACGCTTCTGAGCCATGTCTATAAGTTGTTTTCGAGAGTCATCACAAACCGTCTCACACGCAGGCTCGACGACTTCCAGCCTCCTGAACAAGCCGGATTCAGAAAAGGCTTCAGCACCGTAGACCACATACACACGCTCCGTCAAGTTATACAGAAGACCGAAGAGTACAACTTGCCCCTCTGCTTAGCGTTTGTGGACTACGAAAAGGCCTTTGATTCGATCGAGACGTGGGCTGTACTACAGTCTCTCCAGCGGTGCCAAGTAGACTACCGGTACATCGAAGTGTTGAAGTGCCTGTACGAAAACGCCAATATGTCAGTTCGCCTCCAGGACCGGAGCTCGAAGCCGATTCCATTGCAGCGAGGAGTAAGACAGGGAGATGTTATCTCACCTAAATTGTTCACCGCTGCACTGGAAGATGTTTTCAAGGTTCTGGACTGGAGGGGATTTGGCATTAACATCAATGGCGAGTACATCACTCACCTTCGGTTTGCCGACGATATAGTGGTCATGGCTGAGACCATGGAGGACTTAAGTACTATGCTCGATGATCTCAGTAGAGTCTCTGAAGATGTTGGTCTTAAGATGAACATGGACAAAACGAAGATCATGTCGAACGTCCATGTGATACCAACTCCAGTGAAAGTTAGAAACTCTACACTCGAAGTTGTTGACGAATATGTATACCTGGGACAAACAGTCCAGCTGGGTAAGTCCAACTTCGAGAAGGAGATCAATCGTCGAATCAGACTGGGTTGGGCGGCGTTCGGGAGACTACGCAATATCTTCTCGTCCAATATACCGCAGTGTCTCAAGTCGAAAGTCTTCGACCAGTGTGTGTTGCCAGTGATTACTTACGGATCTGAAACGTGGTCGTTCACTATGGGACTCATTAGGAGGCTCAGAGTCACTCAACGAGCGATGGAGAGGGCAATGCTCGGGGTTTCTCTGCGAGATCGCATCAGGAATGACGAGATCCGCAGAAGAACGAAAGTGACTGACGTAGCCCGAAGAATCGCCAGGTTGAAGTGGCAGTGGGCTGGCCATATTGCCCGGAGGACCGATGACCGGTGGGGTCGGCGTGTTCTCGAGTGGCGACCACGCACTGGACGGCGCAGCGTGGGAAGGCCCCCCACAAGATGGAGCGACGACCTTGTAAAGGTTGCGGGTGGCCAATGGATGCGGACAGCTCACGACCGATCTTTGTGGAACTCTCTGGGGGAGGCCTATGTCCAGCAGTGGACGTCAATTGGCTGATGATGATGATGATGATGATGCATCACATGACAATGACAAATTCGTGTGGTTTGGTTCCTGTTTGCAGAACTACGTCCATTTTGTCTATTTCCATCTTTTCAATGTTTCTATCGGCAATGGACAAAAGATACTTGACTATCAGCTAGCTAGGTTAGGAGACCTGTAGCCGTACCATGAGTTGGACGGTAAAAGATACGTTAGGTTTTATTTGATACATAATCCATTCTATCGCGCTCGCACTTACCGTTACCGATATTTGCCAGACTGGTTTATATTATTTTTTAAGTTTTGTGTGAAGAACACAAAGAACAACAAAAACAAGTGGACAAATATTAAAGACACGGCTACACTCACGGAACTGGCCAAGAACAGAAAGGATTTTGCAAAGGTGGCCACCGACGCCCGTTAGGGCATGGCATTAAAAGAAGAAGAAGAAGTTTTGTGTATTGTAGTTTTCTCATTGTTGAGTCCTGCGTATGTGTGCTTTAGTGAATAAATTACTTTTCTTTCTTTCAAATTCACGGTGGAGCTACTATAGCCCTAACACTTTTAGTTAAAAATATTGATATTTATTAGTACCGTAAACATATATCTGCCAACGTGTTACATGATATATATCAAAGACGTCAAATGCTATGGAAAGTCAGCCATATTTGTGCACACTTTTTTTGTTTTGTACTATATTTGTATAGACTCTGAACCTTTTAATCATGTAGGGTTATGACGGCACCGTGTTTAATCGTTTGTCTTTGTTGCCGTCAGATTCTAACAAGTATGTAAGTGCGTAAGTGACGAGTAGCACGATGAACGGTAAACGCGTGACCATAGTAGCCACATGGTTAAAGAGTGCTAAGATCGGATCTAATGTATGTATGTATGTATGTAAATTCTTTATTGCACACAAATAAAACAGGTAAAAAAAATACACAACAATTCAAAAAGATACAAGGGCGAACTTATCCCTGTAAGGGATCTCTTCCAGTTAACCTTTGAGCAAAAGAGAGAACTATATGAAACAAGAGATAGACAAACAAACGTGTACAGTGCGTGATTTGAATGACTACTGTAAATATACTATATTACCTACTATGCTTAATTCGTACATAAACTACACATATAGTTATAATGTAAAATACATATACAACATAACTATAAATAAAATACTCAACCATTTCACAAACTGTCGGAGAGCCACAACTTCTTCAGACCGTTCTTGAGTGACGTTACAGACTGAGCCTGTCTGAGGGACAGCGGCAACCCATTCCATAATTTCACAGCACGCACCAAAAAAGATCTAGAGTATGTTCGAGACTTATTACACGGTAAAGCAAGAGTGAGGTTAGCACTTGAACGTAAACGGTGATTACTGACATGAGCTAAATAAAGAAATCTTTCAGAAAGGTAAGGAGGCGAAGAAGGATTGAAAAGTACGTTAAAAAGCAAGGACAGGACATGTACATCTCTGCGACGGCAGATCATGTAAGATCGGATGACCACAATAACTACTAAAATGGTAGTATTTCCTCACTGGCTATATTATGCATGACGCCATTTCACCCTGCCTCTTTCGCTAGTACCTATGCAAAACTGCTCGGCCGCATCAGTCGTGAGCTCCGAACGTTTAAACACAAAGTGAATTTATTCGCGGATTTTTGGAGATCCGATCTTTATCAGGAAGCTATGCACCTTCTTCTCCTTATTTTAGAGTTGAAATTAGATACTAGTCCGATTTTAAGCCAAGAAGGTTTTTCGGTTGGCCTGGGTGTCTTGAAAAAAAATTGTGCAAGTTTGAGTGTCGGTCACTCCTAAGCTATTCGGCTGAGCAGCATCAAGTAAAGGTGCGTTCAAACCAAAAGAGCATTCGCTGTTCTATTCCCCGTTCTACGAAATCAACCAATCACGTTTTGTATAACGATCGAATTTCGTAGAGTGGGGGATTAGAATAGCGAATGCTCTTTTGGTTTGAACGCACCTTAAGTTGATATTGAAAGCTTGATTTATTTTTTATCACGTACAACATCACACATCTGCAGGTAAAAGTTAGTGAGAATAAATTTATGATTTTTTTTGCGACATCCTTTCAACTCACCGAAAAATAGTCCGGTCTTACCCGGATGTACCTTGAATCTCCAATACGACAATTTTCTTGTCAAAAAGTTTATAATTACGGAGTGATATATTAAAATAGGCTTACTCCCTTTCTACTTATATGGAACATTTGCTCACATTTCATATTAAAGTTGTTTATAAGCAACGTTGAAATGAAGCATGTTTCCCGATATTCTCAGACTCGATCGCGCCATGTTGACGAGCTTGGCACGTTGATTTCAAGTTTGTTTGCAAATACACATTTATAAGGAGCTTTATTTAAGCAATCTTGTTAGTAGTTAATACTTGTGTTGTTATCAAAGCAGCTTAAATGTTCACAAAATAATCGAACATAAATCCATGTGGCTAAATATTATCATTGTACTTAAATGTTGGTATTTTGTATTCTGTATGTATTAGTTAGCATTATAAATTACAAAAGCTGACCTGAAGGGTCCACAGAAAGAACATGTCTAGTCCTTGCGAAAATCAGGGCAAATTTGCACCCTGTTCCGTTAAAAGGAAGGAAAGTTTTTCTTTCTGAAATTTAAAATGACTAGATATGTTTTTCCGAGGACCCTTCAGCTACAATAATCAACAAATTATTATTATTTTCGAAACCGACTTCAATCGATTTCTCTAAAATCCCATCATCACACCCCGACTTGGTGCCAACGGGACCATGTCGGTTGGCTTTGAAGCTGGATAAAAAATAATTATCGAAATCGGTTGGCGTGATATTCAGTTATTCATCCATTTGTCGTGCACTTGCTTAAGTGCAAATAAAAATTGGACCAACCAGTAAGCATCAGCTTTGTATAAAAACATAATCCTCAAAATAGGTTCACCTAGTCGGAAGTTCTCAGGAAACAAACATTAAAAAACACACAGTCGAATTGCTTATCTCCTATTTTTTGAAGTCAGTTGAAAATTAAACGATAACCCGTATAATGCAAGACTAAATATGGTCTCATTTCTAATACGATCTCGCAGAGGAGGGTTGGGAGGCTCAATATAGCCCTCTCCATTGTCCTCCCAACATTGGGTGTCTTTGAGCCTTCATGTAAGGCCCATTGTAACCGACCACGTTTCAGTACCGTATGTCATCACTGGCAACACATACTGATTCAAGACTTTCGTCTTCAAGCACTGCGGAATATTGGACGTGTACATAGGAATTTGATGTGTTTCGTCTTATCCATGTTCATCCAAAGACCAACTCGCTCGGAGGCTTTACTGAGGTCAGCTAACATCGTACTCAAATCTTCCAAGGTTGCCAAGACTACTATATCGTCAGCGGATCGAAGGTGAGTGAGGTACTCGCCGTTAATGTTGATACCCAGCCTTCTCCAGTCCAGAATCATACATCTTCCAGTGCAGCTTAGGGGAAATAGAAAGTAAACCGCTTCGGGGAGGTGACATATCCACAGAATTAGATTTGGATAGAATAATAGTTATTTATTATACAAGGGGGCAAAGTTGTTGTTTAACTGTCGTGCCAATATTGAGACCTGAGCTAGCGAAAGATTCCAAAATTGAGCCACGAGCGTAGCGAGTGGTTCAAAAACTGGAATCTTGAGCATTGCGAAGGTCTCAAGGCACGAGAATTGAACAAACTTTGCCGCCAAGTGTAATACAACTTTTTTCCCCTCACTATCGCGAGGAAATATGATTACAAATCTCATTCAAATGTAAATTAACTAAAAGAAACCATTTAAAACTCAATGTCGAAACGTATCGTAGAATAGAGTTACTTCTGGAACTTAAATATAGCCAATGGCTTACAAAGTCACCCATGAGAAAGGACCACTTTAACATGTGAGCTCCGATTGCGCATGTTTACTACGGTCATACAGATCCACTTATATTAGGCAGTAGAGGGCTATATGAATTAGAGCAATGTCAAATTACTTTATTCACAAGTTGGTAAAAAGCGTTTTTACCCGCTCGTATTAAAGGATAAACGAGCGCTTTACGAGCTAGTGAGGGGAAAACAAGTTTATTCATTTGTATGGCGGCCGAGCGTGTCAGATTTTCTACTGAAGTTGTTACTTGCCTATGATTTTAAATATGTCTCAGGCCCTTGAATATTCATATTTTTTTTGTATTGTTGCAATTAATATTACTTAAGGAGGCACTATTAATGTTTTTGTTCACTTCAACTTACAAAATTTGACGCCCGAAAGCTGCAAGCTGCGATTAAAGACGGACAACTCAGTAGATTTTACTGGGTTCATTTGACACGCCAAGTAGACACGTTTGCTTGATCTATGGTATATATGACATCTGTGGACATATCCTTGACTGACTCCCCGCTGCAGCAGAATAGTCTTCTATGTCAGTTCAAGACCAGAGCTCGAAGACTATTCTGCTGCAGCAGAATTCTAGGCGCTCTCTTATAACCTGACGAAGCGTATGGATGTGGTCTACGGTACTAAAGCCACTTCGGATACCGTATTCCAAAAAAAAAATCTACTACACGCTTAAAGACACAGATCAATATAAGTGTTTAATTAAAGCATTTGATTTTCTCCACAAAATCTTAATCTCAATATCTATCAAACTAAAGGATAACAGCATTATCAGCCAAGTGTCATCTTAATTCGCATCTCACCAATCTACAACCTCATCTTATCTCTCCACTTCGTGCCGAATCTCGAATATCCCAATAACCTCCAAATTATCCCTCAAGTGTACAGTCGCCGTCAGATATATCGAAGCAGCCAAGGTGCTCACAAATATCTGAGCACGCCTCTGTTGCCATGGCGTTAGAGTGCGTGTTCAGATATTTCTGAGCGCCGTGTCCGCTCAGATATATCTGATTACTGCTGTACTTAACGACGGAACAAGATCGCCCGTGTAGCTTCGCGCCAATATGTTTAATGATCCGGGAGAAATACGCGAGTTTACAACTTTTGTTTTGGAAGTTTCGAATTTCGGAGCAAATAAATCATACGAGGTATTGAGATAAATATTGAGGAAGTTAACGCGTTTTAAGAACAAATTCATGATTATTACATATTTTAACGTCGTTTTTCTTTTCGACTTCTAAAGGTGCATTTAGACCAAACGAGCATTCGCTCATTTTATCCCCCACTCTACGAAATCAATGAATTTCGACGAATCACGTTTTGTGTACCTAACAAACGATTCGAATGCTCGTTTGGTCTAAATGCACCTTCATTTATGCAAGGTTCTTTGGAATATATTTTGTATTGAGATTCAGGTAAAGTTTTATTAAATTCACCACTTAATAAATTTTTTGAGAACGTTGTGAGAACTGAAACTTGAAGTAACTATCAAAATATTTGCAACAACCTATTATGCTTATTTTTTTTTAATTAATTAGTGATACCGCATATAAATAACCGTCTACAAAGTTTGGTTGGTTGGACCAATCCAGACGACCGTCGGTAGCGAATGAGAGGGCTCCCAGAGCGCGACGACAGCGCCCAGGTTGCGCGCACTCGACACCACAAAAAGCGGAGCACCGAGCCCACAACTCCCTCTTTCCTTCTAACCACTGAAGCCGCCGCACGTGTCCTAGACATAAAAAGAACCTCTCGATTGTACTTATCCATAAATAAAAATAGTAAACTATTACAAGTAGTTTTACTTTCATAGGCTGAAACATAATTGGCGACCGTGACAGGACACGTGCGGCAGGTCTGTTATTTAAAATTGCAGAGCCTGACTTGCGTCGGCCATATTGGAGCATCGTGCGCTTGGAGCCGACGACGTCGCAAGCCGAATCCAGCTACCGCCAGCCTTCGCCGCCAGCCCAGTAACGCGTGCCCGAAGAAGAGGACCGCTGAGGGACAGCTGCGGCGAAGACCAGGGAACCTTGGGACGGACGATCGTCGGCGTCTGGTAACACGACGCGACCGCGTGGCGCGCGGCGAGACAAGGCGAGTGCCCTGATACCGAAAGTGCCCATCCGTACCCACTTTTAAATCTAAGTCAAGTCCTTTCTTTCTTTTTCTAACTTAAATTCTCAATTTCAATATTCTGACCTACAAACTTGACTACAATTTAACCTAAACATACCTATTTTGCAGTTCATTGATCTTTGACCATTACGTAACTAAACTCGACAAATTACTTTAACTTAAATAACCTTGAATCCCAACTAGATTGTCTTTAAACTGAGTGCCTACTGTGATTTATTGCATCTATTTGTGTTTTTACCTACAGGACAGTTTCTTATCAGCTTGTTTTTAGTGATCTTCAAATACTTAACCTCTCAGTGCACGTTGTGTGAGTTAACTTAAATACCGCTTCAGTGCCTATCTATTTAGGCTTTCTTAATTAAATAAGGCAGTGCAGTGAAAACCAGTGCATTCCTTTAACGATATAATAATAAATACCTAACGCGTTTATTTAAAACCTGACTGAAGCGGCTTGTTTGTGCCTATGTTATCGCCAGCTTGCCTACGCATTTACGTTTAATTCATTTGCACTTAAAAACCCCTTGTTTGCAAGCGCACGTGTGCCATTCTAAAATTAATTTAACTTATTTCCTTTTCTCTTTGCTGACATAAACAATTTCATTCAACTTCACGCCACCCTTGCCTGCGCTTTGGTTCTTGCACGCATATGCACTCTTTCTTTTGCACGATTTCAGTGACGAGGCTGCCCACGTGCGCGCCGCGTGCCACGCATACATACCACGTGCCCACGTGTGCTTCGCGTGCCACGTGCGACCACGTGGCTGCGCACCGGGCCACCTCGGCGTAGCTGTTGAAGGCATCAGGGGCGTGAGCTGTTTTGCCAATTTAACTTTTTGCTGACGTGGATACTTTTTAACTCTAAATAATATTTTTTCTCAAATTAATTCGTCTGTTTTGCCAGCTCAGTTAACAAACACAATTCAACATGACTGAAGCTGCAAAAAAGGAAGCTCTCTTGGCCGAATTACGCATTAAGCGTGGATCCATAAAGGGTCAAGTTTCTAAATTTCGTGGTTATTTAAATACAATTAAGGATGATGAAGTGTTAACGGCAATTAAATTTAATGAGCTTACCTTAAGATTAAATAAAGTTATAGAGTTATCCACGCGCCTAGACGAGCTGCAAACTTCGATTGAGGTAGTTAATTCTGAAAGCCTTGAGAGTGAGCTCCTAGAAAGGGACGCTAATGAATCTCACATTAATTCTGCTATAGCTGTAGCTCAAAATATATTAGAACGCTCTCAAGCTCAGAAACCCTCACCTGAGCCGTCTGTAAAAACTTGTTCTTCGGGCGGTTGTCATTCTGAGCACCTCGGCTTCAAGTTGCCTCAAATTAAAATAAATAAATTTGATGGATCTTATTATAAATGGATGGAATTTAAGGACCTTTATGAATCTTTGATTCATAACAATGACCACATTAAGTCGATCCACAAGTTTCACTACCTAAGTTCATACCTTGAAGGCGAGGCTGCTCGTGTAATTGCAAATTTAGAAGTTTCAGCTGTCAACTATACTGAGGCCTGGAGACTGCTGTGTGACAGGTTCAGTAATAAAAGGCAATTAATTACTAATCATTTGAATGCATTATTTAATATGGAAAGTATACAGCGGGAGTCTGATAAGTCGCTTAGATTTTTAAGCGATAATTTCACTAAAAACCTCCGAGCGTTGAAAACATTAGGTCAACCTACGGAGCATTGGGATACAATGTTAATTCACATGTTAGCTGCAAAATTAGACTCAAATACATATTCAAAATGGGAAGAGCACAGAAATACTCTTCAAGAGTGGCCTACACTTGAAGATTTCAAAGAATTTCTAAAAAATCGTGCAGACATATTAGAAAACCTGTACCGATCTAAAAGAGAAAAACAATCTAATCACAGGTTAGAGCCTGTGACTAATAAAAATTCATTTAAACATGATAAAAACATAAAAACCTTCATGATTTCAGAAAAACAAGGTGACAACAAAGGTCGGCCGTGCGTCGTGTGCCGTGGTGATCACAGAGTGTACGACTGCCCAGCCTTCAAAAAGATGTCGGTCGACGAGCGCTGGTCGCGGGCGTCCACTCTGAGACTCTGCCATGTCTGCCTCCGCCCGGACCACGAGACCCGTCAGTGCAAGCTCAACGGTTGTCGTGTATGTAAGAGACGTCATAACACATACCTACACAACAACACACAAACCACTAACAACCTGTCTAGTGGGTCTAACACAGATCAAATAAGTCAACCCACCGACAGCGTTAGGGAGGAAGCTATTTCCTCCTCAACAATGGTAACTTCTGACAGTGCCGAGGTGCGAAACACCCTCACTGCTAATACTTCTCTCAACAGTAGTGAAGCATTGCTCTCTACTGCTCTAATTGAAATTGTAAATCCTGTCAACAATAAGAGAGAGACAGTCAAATGTCTCTTGGATAACTGTTCACAGTCTAATTATCTTACTGAAGCGTTGAGGCAACGCCTGCAACTTGACCTTCAGCCTCTAACTGCCACAAATGTAACGGGAATAGGAAATACCTCTCTGACCTATAAACCTATGAGGTGCGCAGCTCATATAAAATCTAAACTGACCAATTTCAATGCTAACGCAGACTTTCTTGTCTTAAATAAAATAACTGATCAATTTCCTAAAAAATATGTTGATATTAGTTACCTTAACTTACCGGCATCGATGAAACTTGCAGATCCAACCTTTAACGTCCCATCTCAAATAGATATGCTATTAGGAGTTGAACTATTCTGGTCGATCGTTACTGGAAGGGCAAAAACATTGCAAGGTAGTAAGTGCACCTTTTCTTCGGATTTCTTATCCCTTCAAAGCTTGGGTGGCTTGTAGCCGGTCCGATAGAGGGCGCCACTGCCTATGTAAACTCATTAAACACAAGTACTCATTGCTGCATGTCTGACCTGTCTGCCCAAATGACTAAGTTCTGGGAGACGCAGGAGGTACCGCAAGAAGCGGACTTCAAAAATGGAGGTGAGTTCGATTCTCATCCCATAGAAAAACATTTCACAGATACCACATATCGCCAATCTGATGGCAGGTTTGTAGTGCGTCTACCTTTAAAGGATACGCCCGACTGCCTAGGCAACACATTTAACATTGCTAAAAAACGCCTATTCAACTTAGAAAAACGTTTCAGTAAACAACCTGAACTTAAAAAAATGTATACTGATTTCATAAACGAATATGAAAGTTTAGGTCATCTGTCGGAATCTAAGCAATGTTACAATGCTTATCACGTCCCTCATCACCCAGTGATGAAGGACAGTGAATCTACACGATTAAGGGCAGTCTTTCATGGCAGCTGCCCAACCTCCTCTGGTTATTCTATTAATGATATCCAGATGGTAGGACCTAACATACAAAACTCGTTATTTGACATATTGCTTAGATTCCGACAGTATAGATATGTGCTGTCGTCTGATATAGAAAAACAATATCGTCAAATCTTAATTAATGAAGCAGATAGACACTTGCAAGTCATTTTGTGGCGTGAAAACGAGCACCTACCTATTCGTTCTTTGACCTTAAATACTGTTACTTATGGCTTCGCCTCTTCCAGCTGGTTAGCGGCGCGTTGTTTGTGGCAGTTGGGGGCTGAGAGCAAGGATCCATTAGTTAAGACTATAATACAAAATGATTTTTATTGCGATGACTTACTGACAGGCGCAGATTCTGTAAAAGAACTGCTTCATATACAGGCCGAGGTATCAAAGGTCCTAACCGCCGGTTGCTTTAACCTACGTAAATACCGCTCGAATTCAAACGAGTTATTAAGTTCTGATTCTATTAATCAAAATGATCATTTGGCATTGAGCCAATCTTGTCAAACACTTGGACAGGGCTGGCTGCCCAGCCAAGATATTCTAAACTATGCAATTAAGCCTTATGAATCTGATGAAAAGGTTACAAAGAGATCAATATTATCAAAAACGTTCCAAGTCTTTGATCCCTTAGGCCTGTTAAGTCTGTGCACAGTTAAACCTAAAATATTACTGCAAACCTTATGGAAAGAACGCAAAGATTGGGACGATCCGGTTTTACCAGAAATCCAGCGAATCTGGACGCGATTCATTAAAAACTTACATCATATAAAAATGCTTAGTATACCTAGATTTGTGTTGTGCGATGCACCCTCCACAATAGAATTACACTGCTTTTCTGATGCAGCAGAAACTGCGTATGCAGCCTGCATTTATGTTAAAACAATTTCAGGCTCGGGTGAACAACAAGTACACCTACTGTGTGCGAGAGACAGAATTGCTCCAATCAAGAGAACCAGCATACCACGACTTGAATTGTCAGGTTGCTTGTTAGCTGCGCGAACCTACGCAGCTGTAGTAAAGGCCTGGAGACGTCCTGTCTCTCGTGCAATATTCTGGACTGACTCTAGCTGCTGCCTGGCTTGGCTAAAAACTGACATTAGCAAATTAAAGACCTTTGTGGCCAACAGAGTGGCAGCTATAGCCAGTCTCACCCCAGGAGCTACCTGGAGACATGTACCTACCAAAGAAAACCCAAGTGACCTCGCAACCCGTGGCGTAGACCCACAACATGTCTCTGGAGCCGCTCTTTGGTGGCATGGCCCCGAGTTCCTACTAAAACCTGAAGCTGAGTGGCCAAACTTGAATTCTGTGCCTCCGGAGATCTTGCCTGAAATCAAGGTAACTTCTATGCTTACAACTTTAGAACCTGAGCCATCGATCATTGATTTTGATAGGTTTTCAAAATATAAAAGATTACAACACGCCATGGCCTATGTGCGCCGTTTCATTAATAACTGTAAACCTAGATTACCTAAACTAACGGGATCGCTGTCGGCGCAGGAACTCGCAGACTCGCTACATACTTTAGTCAAAATTGCTCAACAACAGTCGTTTAAGTCTGAAATAGAAACGATGCACAAAGGTCACAGGTTGAGCCCTAAATCACATATCACAACTCTGTCTCCGTTCCTTGACTCTCAAGGCATCTTGAGAGTCGGGGGGAGGCTGGAGGCTTCTGATCGTAGCTACGACCAGAAGCATCCCATGTTATTACGTGCTAAACACACTCTAACCAGACTCATTTTTACACATGAACACATACGTCTCTTACATGCAGGGCCACAGTTGTTATTATGTTCAGTTCGAGACATTATATGGCCGGTCGGAGGCAGACATCTCGCGAGAAGCACGGCCCGCAATTTTGTCACTTGTAGGCGTATTTCTGGTCAAACTTTAAAAAATATTATGGGCAACTTACCCGAACAACGCACAAACACTGATTTTCCATTCACGTCAACTGCGCTTGACCTAGCTGGTCCCTATTTCATAACCGACCGCCGCGGACGTGGATGTAAAATTACCAAATGTTATATGTGTCTATTTATATGTCTAAGATATAAATGTGTACATTTAGAAGCTGTAAGCGACCTGTCGAAAGATTCATTTATGCTTGCACTTCGCAGATTTATCGCCCGACGCGGTAAGCCCGCGGAGTTGTTCTGTGATAACGGTAGAAACTTTGTAGCTGCAGCTAAGGAGATTAATGACTTTTATAAACTATATCAAAATGATATATCTGATTTTGCAGCTGGTCAAGGTATTAAATTTAAATTCGCGCCAGCTTACGCTCCTAACTTTAACGGCTATGCTGAGGCCGGTATTAAAAGTGCTAAATTTCATCTAAAAAGAGTATTAGGTACTACTCATCTCACATTTGAAGAGCTGTCCTCCTTGTTTAGTCAAGTAGAGGCAATATTGAACAGTAGACCACTCTGTCCACTATCCTCCTCCCCCAATGACTTAGACCCCCTTACTCCCGGGCACTTTCTGGTTTTTAGGGCGCTCGAGTCGCTGCCGTCGCCGCCACTGGAAGACCGGAACCCACAACGCCTGGACCGCTACCTCAAGCTGGAGCAGCTGCGTCAACACTTCTGGAAGCGGTGGTCGTCGGAGTTCGTGTCTCTACAACAGCAACGCTACAAGTGGCGCGAAAGACAACGCGATCTACGCCTGGGAGAGCTGGTGCTCATCAAAGAGGAAGGCTTACCACCGCTGCTGTGGCGCATGGGCAGGGTAGTCAAGCTATACCCCGGCAAGGATGGCGTGCCGCGTGTCGCGGACCTCAACACTGCCAGGGGGCTCGTCAAGCGAGCACTCAACAGAATATGCCCGTTACCTATGCAAGAAAGGGATTCCTGAAAGATACTCTTTCAGCGCCCCGGAGTATGTTAACGCCTGGTAACATTGGCACCGGCGTTGACCAATCCAGACGACCGTCGGTAGCGAATGAGAGGGCTCCCAGAGCGCGACGACAGCGCCCAGGTTGCGCGCACTCGACACCACAAAAAGCGGAGCACCGAGCCCACAACTCCCTCTTTCCTTCTAACCACTGAAGCCGCCGCACGTGTCCTAGACATAAAAAGAACCTCTCGATTGTACTTATCCATAAATAAAAATAGTAAACTATTACAAGTAGTTTTACTTTCATAGGCTGAAACAGTATTCTATTTGTAATGTACCTACTTCATTTCTCAAACTTTATCGCGCTCTTTACTTTTTGATACTTTTCAGTTAATGTATAGTATATAAATTTAATGTCATCTAACACCCGTATTCATAATTTCTCAAAAATACCTGACACTTGACACTTAGGACTAACACATTACGTCAAAGTGACAAATAAAGACATATTATGATGCAATAGCTAATGTAGATTAGGTAAACGGTTATGAAAATGTGTGAATAATGACGTTAGTAGATATTTACCTTACAAACTAAAAGAAAAGAAATGCGTCACAAATACAAGCATGGTTTTTAATGGATTCCTATTAATATAAATAGTTAAACATCAGTTGAGTTTTACCTATGAAAACTATGCAATGCAGCAAATAAATTATTCATACAGATTGGTATGACAGCGATCCGCATAATAAAATTGCAATATTTGCACCAAATCCCTTCACATGAATGCGAAAGAAGTCCGTGTTATGATGAACGATTAGGTACCGCACAGGCTGGATTTAAATAAATAAATAAATATCTTGGGACATCTTACACAAATCAACCTAGTCCCACGGTAAGCTCAGTTAAGGCTTGTGCTATATATAATAGATAGATACATATAGATACTTTAATACATAGACAGCCATGACCAAGGAACAAATATTTGTGACAAATAAATACACAAATAATGCCCTCGCCGGGATTCGAACCCTGAACTTCCAGCTTCGTAAGCAGGGTCACTACCAACTAGGCTATGGAGGCTGACAATTATTAAAGAAATAGCATTGACATAATAATCACCAAAAATAAACTGAATTGAAACGAATTTCTTCAACTTTCCACCATCAGACACCGACATGGTGCCAAACGGGACCACTTCGGGGTTATACTCAATTTGGGAAAAATTTTGGAAATCGGCTTCCACTTGCCCAGCGTGACGATTATGAGCATTACCTCCTACTGGGTCCATTCCTTACGTTATAGGAGGACTAGGTACTTATTATACAGGGTGGAACGGAACGACGATCTTTCCCGCTACCCACCGAGTCTACCAACCATTACGATGAACTTTCAGTATGGGACCAACATCGAAAACGTACATGGAAAATTGACTTTTCCATACTATTGAGCTCTAACTAATCAGTGACTTTGAATGAGGGGTTAAATTTTTAAAAAATATTTCGATGTTGGTCCCATACTGAAAGTTCATTGTAATGGTTGGTAGACTCGGTCGGTAGCAGGAAAGATCGTTGTTCCGTTCCACCCAGTATTATAATAAATAGGAGACGCCTGCGTCCTTTCGTGGACTGACACAAGCTGGTGATGTGTGTCACCTATCTACATACCAATATTGCAAGGTTCCTCTGATACACTATAATATTTTTTTAAAGAGAAATTTCCTTTAGGTATTACCGGTACCTATATTGTCACTCATATTTTAACGAAAAACGGGTCTTAATCGCGTAAACACACGTTTATATTATCGCAGGCAGTCCCTGTGACCACGGGTGTAACGTCATGCCCAAAACGTCAATATAATATTAAACTTAAGTACGCAATTAACACACGTTTGTCGTTAAAATATTAGCAACAACTACGGTTATCGATATTAAAAACAATTTAAATTATAAATATTAGATGTCATAATATATACCAAAGAAAAACGACCAAGATCACCTAATGTCCGAGGTGGAGATCGAACCCAAAAAAAAGTACAAATCAAAATATATAGTTAATAAATAATTTGATTTGTGTTTTCGCAATACGTTAAAAACAATTTATTAAAATTTCTTATAAATACTGTTTGAAGCGTATCAGAGTAACTCTGAGTTTCAATTAAATTTATAAATAGGTACACAGTTCAAGTTTTCCACCTCATGATACCTAATAGACTCTTCTCAATTTGATTGTGTATTCAAGAGCCTCGAATGCTTAGACTTCACAAAACGGCTTTTAAAGTCGCATAGAATTTGCTAGAATTTCTGAATAAACGGTAAAATCGGGCCGCGGATGGTGAATAATTCCTTCATTTTGAGCTCCGAGTTTTATTTTCGATGCGTATTTGTCTGTGCGGATTTCAAACGATTTGCAACAAGCAAATAGTAATTGATTTTAGCTTATGTTGGGAAATAATTGCTGTTCATTGGATTTTGAAGATTACCTTACAGGTACTAATTATATCAGTAATGTATTATAATATAACATTCTTCACTTACAGTTCTCTCATCGACCTTTAGTATTTTTATAAGAGACACCGTCGAATATTTTTTTAATATTAGATTGTTGGACAAATGTACAAAGCTTGATGTTCAATAATTTATACAGTTTGCAAGTGAAATCCCTACCGCAAACAACGATCGAAAGTTTGCCTCTCTGTGACACTTACGTACGAATTCAGACGAGAAAGAAAGGCAACACTAATTCGTTCGTGGTAGCGCCTCAGGCTACCGCGAACGCGAAAATCCGCAAAATTTGGAGGTTTTGTTTGTATCACTCCAACCAAGGTGTCATTGGAGTGACAAAGACCAATTCTCCTTTATCTACTTATTTCGAACGCCAAGCGCCGAGCTCATGCAAGGTATGTAGCGGCGCGTCGAGGGATTCGAAAAGCGTGTATTTAGGCCACTCGCAGTTTGCATTTGTTTTACATTATGGACGCTATGCCCTGCTTGAGCGTCCACTCAGTGTAACGCCGCGGCCACGACATCGGTCTAAGGCGACCGGCTACGGCTTAGCGGAAAACGTATGGTGCTCCCTCTCGCACCCATATCGGCATCCCGGTCCCACTCATGGATTCGCTCGCCGCTGGTCGCCTTAGACCAATGTCGTGGCCAGGACATAAGGCCTGAGTGGCGAGCGTTGAGCGGCGCGTCAGGCAAGGCGTGCGGCTGCGCGTCGAGCGTCCAAGGGATTTGGCCGGCGTGCACTCAGGCCACGCGAGTACGTTTGCATTTGTTTAACATGGACAATTGGACGCCGCTCGAGCGTCCACTCAGGCATTAGACTCAGTTCGTTCACTAGTATTCCCGGGCCTGAGGTCACGTGACACGTGGCTGAGTGTTAATAACCGGGACGGTGACAAACCGTGAGCGTGCTTCCGACGAGGGCGTCATTAGTTTAAGGGCCTGCGCTAATTGGGACTCCTATGCAGCGTATTCTAGGTCATATGTGTACATAATACAATTTTAGAATGTGAGGTACGCTCACAGATAATATCATGGTAATGTTTTACTTTCTTATCTCCTCTACCCAAAGGTTGTCTGGAACAGATCGCTCTTTAGCGATAAGACCGCCTTTTGTTTACTTCTTTCAAACATGTACTTTTATTATTAGTTCTGTATTTGTCTTTGAGGTGCAATAAAGAGTTATTGTATTGTTTTATTTATTTTATTTCAACGGCTTTAAATCGGAAAATTGCATATTTTTCTTAGGATATTTAACCTTTTGGACGCCAACGACTGATATTTCGGCACCGCAATGTCAAATACCGATATATAGTCTTGATTCACAAAGCAATAGTGAAGGACTTTTTAATTGAAAAAGCGTATTATAGGGTAGACGAATTATTTGATGCCTAGTTGACTGATTAAATGATATTATAATGATGTAATGATTGAAATGTAATTACTTAATTAAATTGTGTATTATTATTATTAGTTGAAGGTAAATATTAGTGTAATTTTTTAAGTAAATATTGTTGTTTTTTGTTTTATTGTATTATTATTTTGACATGTGTTTAATTGACATTAAAGATTATGAATTTGAATTTGAATATAGACCTACAAGTATGTTCATAAAATTCAATTTCAGTTTTGACATTTTGTTGACGTGGCGTGGGACTGACAGCTTTTGAATTTGACGTGGCGTCCAAAAGGTTAAGAGTAGGTAATAGACGAACTAAACCAATCAAACTTTCAAATAATAATAGAAACAATTTTTTTTTGATAGGTAAAACCCAACGATAGTCCACTACTACAACTATGGTGCACAAGTTCAACTCATAATTAAGCATCAATGGAAATCTTTTATTTTGCTTTTATCTAAGTTTTTAAATCATTAATCAGGAGACTTTGTGTAACAACTGCGTCAATAATACGATAATTACACTAAATCGAAGATATTTGACTTAATTATGGACTATAGTTTGGGAGTTTTACGGTACCTAAAGTACATTTACTTAAATTCGACCTCTTCGTAAGCCCTAGTTCCATATTATACACCGATGACGCTAGGCAACCAGCTACCATGTACACATAAAAAATTCTGAAAAGGCACCCTTATGAAATATGAAATTGTACCAACTTTATTTTCCTGAAAAATAATATCTCAACAAACAAACAAAAGAAGATTTACCGTGGCTAAAATCTGTCTCCATTGTTCGTCGTATACACTAAGAGTGTGTGTAAGAAAATAAAGCCTTATTAATAGCAAGCTTAGCCTAATGTTATGTTTCCGTTTTGGTATGCCCAAGGAACTCCGAGTTGGGAACAAGATCTAACTTGGAACAAGTATGCGGCAACTTAAACAAGTTCTGACGTGATGATATGAGGTGCGCGAAAGATCATAATAATGTAGGGAAAGTTTGAAGTTGAAAAATATCTTGTTCTAACACTATTTGTAGATATAAATAAGTGACAGTTTTTAAATGAATGTTATACACCCGCGGTCAATGAATACGGGTCAGATAGATTTTTTCTTAAAAAATACTGGAAACATGCTGATATTACATACTGCCCTACATGTTGTGTCCTGCAGTAGTTTCATAAATTGCGAAAATTCCATAGATAATGTTCTCAGCAATCAAAATTTAACAAAAATCGAATCAAGCCAACACACACATGCGGAAACACAGATTCGGGCAAAGCATTCCACTGCTTAAAGAGTGCTCTGCAACTTGTACATACCTACCTATACTTTGCTAGTCCTACCCAAAGGACATGAGCAACTCACATTTAATTTGGCAAATTTTAACATAATGTAGGAATGCGGTTAATATTTTATGGTTCAAGTGGAACCGCTCTTAACAGTACATTGTATTGGAATTTTTCTGAATATTTCTGTCTTTTTAAACGGTCTACATTTATGTGTCTACAAACGGACCGAAAGACATGACGAAATTATAAGGGTTCCTATTTGACTACGGAACTAAAAACTAGTAGTAAATAAGTGGCACAGTAACTGAAATATTTTTACATTTCAATTTCTCTCCTTGAAATTTCCATACATTCGAACAAACAACAGGCTATATGGATTTGGAATCCATTTAAAGCGGAATATAAGGGAACTGCACTGTTACACAGATTTTGCAAGCACTTTAGAATTCAGTTGAGGTAAAACCAAAGACTTGCGGTGACTAAAATTGGACAAAAGCCAATTTCAATATAACTTGCAACTGTATTCAGATGAATGAAACTGTATTTCAATAGTGATGATGGATAGCATCATCATCATAGTGGACACAGTACTGCGATGGCCAACCCGCTTGCTCAGCGTGGCGATTATGGGCATTTACCTCCTAAATGCGTGGATAGGCATAGTTAATAGGAGAGGCCTAAGTCAAGTACTCGACTAAGAGACTGATTACATGACGTATTCAGCAAATGTCTTTATTTTTAGTGTACTTTCAAAAATCGTTCTTCAAAGGAATCTTCAAAAAATACTTTTTTGTCACAAGCATTTCCCACCGAGTGTACTTTCTTTTGTCACTTCATCTAGTTCATTATTATGAGTCTTTGTCGGCCTCCGTAGCCTAGTTGGTAGTGACCCTGCCTACGAAGCTGGAGGTTCCGGGTTCGAATCCCGGCGAGGGCATTATTTGTGTATTTATTAATCACAAATATTTGTTCCTTGGTCGTGGCCGTCTATGTATTTAAGTGTCTATCTATTATATATATCGTCGCTTAGTACCCACATCACAAGCCTTAAATGAGTTTACAGTGGGACTAGGTCGATTTGTGTAAGGTGTCCTAAGATATTTATTTATTTATTATATGAGTCTAATGAGATTGAATATGATAAAATTACATGGCGTTGTTCTTAAGGTCCTGTAATCACCTTCTGACTCCATCATCACAGCCAAGCTCAATTAAATTACATAATATTGCAATATCATCCCACTTATAATATTATGTATACAAAATATAACCGGGCATGGATCAATTTAAATCGCAGGATTAGATTACAGACAAAATCACCGGGAGAGATAAAAAAGATGTATTATTGAAGCTTGTAAATTAAATTATCTACCAGAGAGATTAACATATTGCACAATTCGGTTCTTCAGATTATTATCAATTTCAATTTGTACAAATTTATTGCAGTGCATAATCCTTTGGCTTCGTATTTTCAAAGAAATAACCGAAATTATACGTATAGCTGTCACTACGAGTATGAGCTTCTACATCCATTGATTGAAGTTGATTAATACAGAAAGATAAATTTGAACGTTTCGTGAAATTAAGATGGAAAAATATTATGCACCATTCGCCAGTGAAATCCAAAAAATATAAACAAGTATGGCTGACTTTTCATAGCATTTGACGTTTTTCACACGTATCGTGAAACTCGGTCGTAGATATTATTTTTACTTTAATTCTAATCAATATCAGTCATTTTAACTAAAAATATATGTGATGTCGTGGTTTATGGTTTTAAGTTCGTAATAATACCAAGATTGTGGTGTAAGTGATTATGAAATAAAGTTTTTTTTAGATTTGTTAGTTAGATTTAACTAATTAAATCTACTTAACCTAACCTATATCTCAGATTGGCCCTTGTGGCATTGTACCGAGGATGCTGGCGGCATTTCCTCGCTGTATCGCAATATTGATGCGTTGTGCGAGGAAGTCGCCAGCTCTCTTTTTGTTTACATTTTTTTGTTTTCTACTGACCAATGGTATACATCTGTACTACATTTGAATAACGCAAATATCAGACGTGATAACAAACGAATTTACCGACTCGCAAATTATGCAAACTATTCCAATTTTGGCCTCGTAATTATTAATCGCGTCTATCGCTCGGTCAAAAGTGAATTATAAAGTGGAATAGAAACTAGCCACGGCAAGCTACGGGTAGGTACATAAAAATGAAAATACAAAATGTTTTGCACATGACAGACAACAGTTTTTTATCGAACGAAAACGTAGTTAAAAAAGCGTGTGCAGAAAATATGGTTACGAAATATGGATAACATTTTTGAAATAACTAATATCAGCGTGCGGTGCACGGAGTGCATACATAATAAAATAGAGTCTGTTGTGACGTTATACATACATACTTTTTTTTAAGTATAATATAAGGTAAGGTGGGGTAAAATGACACGGTTTTTAATGGGGTAAGACAAAACCTACCTGTACATGCTGTGCCAGAAAGACGAGTTTTTGTCTTACCCCATAAAACAAACCGTTTCATCTTACCCCACATTACTTACTGACATTATTACGCTAACTTTTCAATAAATCAATTCTAACTCGGTGGTTAGTCACGAATAAAAAATAATTACTTTTCATTTTAAGGATTTCTACGATTTTTCCATTGTGGGCGATACGCAAAAATTACATGTTATTTATTAAAATTTTATCGAACCGGGTTACTCACATATTTCAGTATACAGGTACTTAATTGTCGAGCTACGAGTATCATCGACAAATACGTGAGTAACCCGGTTCGATAACAGTTCATGATTTTACTTATCTTATTATTTCGTCAGTACCAACTTAAAAACCAAAGAAAGATTAGTGCCTAATATCATTCCGAAGCAGCTGCCGTTTTCAAATTAAAATTAAACCTTCAGGCCGAGCTTCATTAAAAAGCCCCGTGAAACCAGGCCTAACTTAACCAGGCTTAATATTAAAATCTAGGATAATGAGATGGAGTTTTTGCCTTTTCGTTTCATTCAAATGTGGAGCGGCGAGGTTATGAATCGGCGTGGAATTTCATTACGACATCGCCCGAGCCTCAGCCTTTATCGACCATAATAAGGCATTTGGATGTGCTTATGTTTCACTCAGCTCTTTTTAGTTTGAAAAGTAGGTATATAAAATGCCGGATACCTGCATAAATAAGAATCCTGAGATTATATTAACATGAACACTGGTAAGGTGGAAATACCAATGCGTAACATGTTAACGGAAAATATTTATTTGAATAACGATATTTTGCTCATATATAAATCTACATAATTTATTGTCATGTGTTTTGGGAGAGGAGTTTGTAAGTTTTGTTAAAATAGTATTTATTTTATAGGGTGACAATATCAACATTTTACAATTAAGTGTCAGGTGCTTTATAGATGGCACTTCAGTACAAGCTTGAATGTCACATATTGGGACATTGAAAATATTAACACTCAGTCCTAATAAACGTCATCCTGCCTTAATCAATCAAATATGCCTCAAATATAAACTAATTAATTCAAAGTTGGGATATGAAGCATTAAAGACACATACATTTATCATCGTTTAAATGGCCTAATAGTTGATTTTATCATATCGATGGCAACTCAAGATATGATGACGGGCATTGGTAGGTACAGCATCGGTACTTCCACCTTATTCGATTTTGATTTAAACTTTCACAATCATCACCAGAGATTGGACAAAGGTGCGTCATTGGTCGCAATAATATAGTCATGACTCCAAAGCTGATTGAATAATTAATCATTTAATCATTTTCAGAAAATTACCTATTTGACTCCGGTAACTATGAAAAGCTTTGTAAATAGTCACGTAAAAGCTTCAAAATCAAATAAATAAATATCTTGGGACATCTTACACAAATCGACTTAGTCCCACGGTAAGCTCAATTAAGGCTTGTGATGTGCTCAATAGATACATACAGATACTTAAATATATAGACAGCCATGACCAAGGAACAAATTTAATATTTGTGATAAATAAATACACAAATAATGCCCTCGCCGGGATTCGAACCCGGAACCTCCTGCTTCGTAGGCAGGGTCACTACCAACTAGGCTACGGAGGCTGACTTTTCTGAAATTTCAAGAAATTATTCGGTTCATTATTAATTTAATCAACTTTGGAGTCATGTCTATATTATTGCGAACAATGACGCACATTTGTCCGATCTCTGATCATCACTTTTATTTTCGACGATCGGGATTTAATGGCTCATCTATACATGGATATACCTTGAGCTAAAGCATAAATTAATTCCATAGTATTCGCGGAATTTAACCCACTGATGCAAATTTCGGAGCTCATTGATCACAAGAGCAATTTGTGTAATTATTGGGAACACAATTACTATTGTCATCACATAAATATAAATGACGTAGAAAATATATGCATGAAATAGGCATTTCAGTAGAGGTACTCCATTGTTTCAATGTTAGATTGCTATGTTTCCTGCTTATGTTAAAATTGCTTGAATGTCTTTGATAATGTTTCAAGTAAGAACGGAATTAATCTATTGTCAAAACAATAAATTAACTTACTGTGTAGGTACATAATTGCTATTAAGTTAGGAATTTTAATTCTGATGTATGATTTAAAAAATCTGATAGAGATATTAAGTAAAAGATGGACTTGGATCGATTAAATAAAGAAATACGAAAATAGCTAAATATGTTAAGAATAAATTGACAGCAAACAAGTGATTTGCTTAACATTTTGTACAAATATTTTATTCATATATGATGTGGCAACCAAACATACAACCCGTCTTTTGATGTTTATAAACATGATAACATAGTGCCACAAACTTTTCTGACGCAAGGCCCATAACTGTAAATTCGTCCATAATATTAAACTAGTTTTTTGCTCTGTGCGCGAGGCCCAAGGGCCTCGCGGGCCTCTCTTTTTGTCGACTGGAGGGGTGGGGTATTGGAGATATTTTTTTTATTTTCTTTAATTTTTTTATTATTGATTTTGTATTATTTTCTAATTTTATCGCAGTTTTTGGGCTTTTGAGCTGGACTCCTGCAGCTCGGCCTTCGGCCTCGCGAGCTGTCAGGCCTCTGAGGGACGCTTCGGGCCTTCGGCCCTACGCGGAGCTCGGCCTTCGGCCTTCGCAGATTGTCGAAACGAATCGTCGGGCCTGCGGCCCTCCGATTCGTTTTCATGTTACACTTTTTCATTGAGTAGCATGGATGCCTTGGACTCCTGCAGCTCGGCCTTCGGCCTCGCGAGCTGTCACGCCTCTGAGGGACGCTTCGGGCCTTCGGCCCTACGCGGAGCTCGGCCTTCGGCCTTCGCTGCTACGAAGCTTCGCCTTCGGGCCTTCGGCCCTCAGGCTCAGCTTACATAGTTACTCAGATTTTTTTATACGTAGAAAAGCTTTGTTTTCTCGCAGCTCGGCCTCCGGCCTCGCAGGCTACCGCGCCTCTATGGGACGCTCCGGGCCTTCGGCCCTACGCGGAGCTCGGCCTGCGGCCTTCGCTGGGGTTCGAAGCGAACCGTCGGGCCTGCGGCCCTCCGTTTCGCTTATTAAGACAGTTAGGAAGGGCAGTTTCACCGCGTGGGCTCGCCCGTCGGGCCTTCGGCCCTCGGGCTCGCGCGGAGAGCACCTCGATTGTGACGCTCCGGGCCTTCGGCCCTACGCGGAGCTCGGCCTTCGGCCTTCGCGGGCTTGACGCCTCGCCATCGGGCCTTCGGCCCTCAGGCTCGGCTTATTAAGATACTGGGGTTGTTGAACGCTTGGTAGCTCGATTTGCTCGGAGCTCGGCCTTCGGCCTCGCTTTAAATTACTTGGGGGTGCCGCGCTTGGGCCCTCGAGGTGAAGCTCCGGGCCTTCGGCCCTCCGCGAGGTCGGCCTTCGGCCTCCCACCCTGAAGCTCGCCCTTCGGGCTCGCTTAACATAGATTTACATTGGTTCTGGTAATGTTCCGGCCCTCCTGCAGCGAGGCCTTCGGCCTCGCCCAAAATTACTGGGGTTGGGGACCCCCTTGGGCCCCGGGAGTGAAGCTCCGGGCCTACGGCCCTCCGCGGGGTCGGCCTTCGGCCTCCCGGCCTGAAGCTCGCCCTTCGGGCTCGCTTAACTTACTTGGGATTTTGACTTTTTGTTCGGGGTCGCCGCCATCTTGGATTTTTTTCCAAATTTTTTTTCAGATTATCACTTCTGGGCCCAAATGATGCCCGCATGCCAAATTTCAGCGCGATCGGACCATTATTTCGAAAAATCCATACAAAATTTTTTTTGTGTAAAAAATCTAAAAAAATTTTTTTCGGAATCTGGAGAGCTCAAAAGTCACGCACAGCGATTTCCAGCTCGATCGGATAAAAAAAATTTTTTCGAAAAAAAAAAAAATTTTTTTTTGCAAAAATTTTTTGCCCGTCGAATGGCTCTCGGGGTCCTCTATGACATTTGGCCGAGCACCCCCCACCTATCTCCCCCCGTTTAAGAGTTCCCATACAAACTTTGACGGGCCCTACGGCGGCCATCTTGGATCCGAGAATCACAAAAACACTTTTTCTTTAATCTAGGTCCCTGAGAGATTCTACCACAAAAAAATCCGGCTCGAAGGACCATTTTGAAAATTGAGTGCAAAAATTTTTTTTTTTTTTTTGAAAAATTTTTGCGGCTTCAAAAACTGTCGGCAGTTCCCTATGACATTTGGTCGAGCACCCCCCACCTAGGTCTCACCGTTTAGCCAGGCCGTCGAACATTTTTCGACCAGGGAGCAAATCCTGAAATGTCAGATTTTTCTCGTATACACCTCTACGCCCTCTATACAACGACATCAAAATCTGCACTCCAGCAGTCCTCCTTCTGGGAGAACAACCCCATATACATGAAATCAGTCGGGATGCAGCTATAATAATATTAATTTATAATATCAATAAATTTTGTAAAACTTAAAACAGAGTGCTAGCTCCCCTATTATACAAAAGCTCAGTCACAAGTACGTCAAATTCTCTATTGCGTAATTTAAGTCTTGACATTTTCCATCCTTCCGCCATACGCTTCGCTGACTTTAGCTCTATGATTTTTTGCCAAAGAGGCATTTTATTATCTCTTTTAAGATGTCAATAGCTTTGAATCGACAGCAACTCGCAGCTACATGTCTCTTTTTACTCAAAAAGAGACACTTAGCTGCGAGTTTTTGTCGAACACGAGATATGCTAGCCCTAGTATACAAAACTCAATCACAAGGATGTCAAATTCTGTCACACAAATGATGTCTTGACATTTTCCATCCTTCCACCATGCGCTTCGCTGACTTTAGCTCTATAGTTTTTTATCAAAGAGGCATTTTTATTATATCCATAAAGATGTCAATAGTTTTGAATCGACAACAACTCGCAGTTACATGTTTCTTTTTACTCAAAAAGAGACAAGTAGCTGCGACTTTCTGTCGAACACGAGATATGCTAGCCCCCCTAGTATACGAGAACTCAATCACAAGGACTTCAAATTCTCTGTTACGTAAATGAAATCTTGACATTTTCTATCCTTTCACCATGCGCTTCGCTAATTTTAGCACTGTATATTTTTGCCAGAGACGCATTTTTATTATATCCATACAGATTTCAACAGCAACTCGCAGCTACATATCTCTTTTTACTCAAAAAGAGACATGTAGCTGCGAGTTTCTGTAAAACACGAGATATGCTAGCTCCCATAGTATACGAAAACTCAATCACAAGGATGTCAAATTCTCTATTACGTAAATGACGTCTTGACATTTTCCATCCTTCCACCATACGCTTTGCTGATTTTAGCTCAATAGATTTTTGCCAAAGAGGCATTTTTATTATATCCATAAAGATGTCAATAGCTTTTAATCGACATCAACCCGCAGCTACATGTCTCTTTTTACTCAAAAAGAGACGTGTAGCTGCGAGTTTCTGCCGAACACGAGATATGCTAGCTCCCCTAGTATACGAAAACTCAATCACGAGCACGTCAAATTCTCTATTACGTAAATTTAATGATGTCTTGATTTTTTCCATCCTTCCACCATGCGCTTCGCTGACTTTAGCTCTATGGATTTTTGCCAAAGAAGCATTTTTATTATATCCATAAAGATGTCAATAGCTTTGAATTTTACTCGTTCGGCCCCCAAATACATCGATCACTGCCGACGAGAAAATCCCCACGTCTGGCTAACGATCGAATGAGATGACATTTGGAAATCCGGTCAAGTCAGGCTTCTCTGCGTACATCAGTTAGAATCGTTAATCTACAGAATTACTGTCAAATAGGTTTTGCAGCTTAGTTTGGGTAGAGTTCGATTGCAAAAAATATATACCTACATACCTACATATAGTTGGAAATTTCTAAGAATTAACTTTTGACAGTTACAGATTAAACCTTGTTGATATGAAGGTAAGGCTAACCGCTTTTCCGATAGTCTTAACGTCATACATATACAGCGTGTTTTTCTTCCTATGCTATAACTTTATGGGAACCTTAATTAGGTCAAATATAATTAATTTCTTTAAGAAACTAGTGTTTTAACTCTTACTGTTATTGAGTTATTAAAAAATAAGTTTAATCACTGAACATGTGTATTACAACCTTTATTACATTCTAATGTTACTTATTTTGACATGTACCGTCAGTCGCCTGAGATTAACTTTTATTTTATTCTTAAGGTTCTCTCACACTTACCGTTTCATTTATTATGTATGAACACAAAAATCTTTTTTATCGAATTTCGGAAAAGCCGATATACCAGACAACTTCTATTAATGTCCCAAGTAACCTGTCTAATTTAACGCAAATCGAAACGAATACCTTGTATATAAGGCTCGTTTCTAAAGTGTCAAAAATTAATTCTTTGAAATTTCCAACTATGGTTTAGTTTGATTAGCACATGATTGGTACGTCAGTATGTCGCCGCGGGATAGATTTGCCATCTTTTTCTAACTATATAAACAAAAAAGGGATGGGTAGTCTATCACGCGGCGACATATTGTCGCACTAATCCTGTGTCTGAATCTAAACAAAAATCACGATCGCGTCAACTGTGTTACGAAAGTTAGTCATACAAACTATGTGGTAGACTGATTTGTTAGACCTGTACCCCAAAAGCATAAAATTGTTGTAGTAATTCACCGAATCGCATTTCACCTTGAATGAAAAAGATATCACTAGATTTTTTTACTTGACGCACTTTTTCGTGTAGCTTTTGACATTAGTAGAATTAAATTGTAGTATTACATTTTTTGTATAGTATGTTACCGTAGACGCATTTCGCCGTGATCGACTTTTTCGCGTAGCTTTTGACATTAGTATAATTAAATTGTAGAATTTTTTTTTTTATGTAGTATGTTACCGTAAACGCATTTCGCCGCGATCGATGTTTGTTTGGGACTCTAATTAAATTTATACGTTAATTTGATGCTTGCACTAAAATTAAGTATTTTTTTTAAAACACGTTTTGTACTTGTATGATTAAGCCTTAAGTGCTATCAAACTCCTTGAAATATTATCTATGTGACTTATCTAAAATTAAGAATTACACCCAAGTCTTCAAAGTCACGTCGCCAATACAATACATACACGATCAAGGTGAGTGAAATGCGACTAAAGTAATGAACGATTGCGTCATAACGCGAAAGTTAAATGCACGGTCGAGGTGAAATGTGACTAAAACTAATAACGACTAAAATAATAAACGATTGAGTCACAACGCGATATTTAAATGCACGATCGAGGTGAAATTCGACTAAAACTTACAGCCACTTGAAAAAAAAACTATTAAGACACAATGCGAAAATTAAATATGAGATCGAGGTGAAATGCGATTCGGTGAATTACTACAACAATTTTATGCTTTTGGAGTACAGGTCTAACAAATCTCGCTCATAAAAAAAAAATTAAAATCTCATTATTTATCGTATTATGTCGTATACATATACCATTTGCTAGTAGAAAAAGAAAGTAAACAAATATGGCTGACTTTCAATAGCATTTGACGTCTTTGATACACATGTGAAACACGTTTGCCGATATATTTTTACGTTTAAAAATTTGTGTACTCATGGTTTAAGGTTAAAAATTGGTGATACAACCAAGAATTTCATAATTTCATAGAATGATTTCATAATTTGTTACTTATAAGTGTTTACGTATTACACCTGTTAGCAAATCTAATTAAAAAAGATTGTGTTGTAAAGTGTATCATTATAAAATAATGCATGTTTTTAGGTTTGCTTACATTTTTTGTTTTTTACAATGTATACCTACGTATACAGTCGCCACATACTATTTCAACAAGGCTCTATTGTCATGTCGTTAGAGCACACGTTCAGATATTATTGATCACTGAGGCCGTCCCGATATATCTGATGGTGACTGTACTCTTCTAATAGTCGATCGATCTATTAGGTAAACTAGCTAAATAGTTTGACATTACGTAACAATATAAATATGGAAAAAGTTGACAATACTAAAAGTGATGTTACAGTCGACTCTCGTTATTTCAAACCTGCGATAATTCGAACCTCTCTATAATTCGAAGTTATCACGAGTTCCCTAGAAAATCTCTTGCTATTTCGAAAAAATTCAATACATTTTTAAACACTTGGTAATTCAAACAAAAAAGTAATAGCTACACAACAAAACCACGCGTTAATTCGAACTCGTGGGTGTCAAACATTCGCCAATTCAAAGTTATGAGATTAATATCCTACATTTTAGAAAAGTTTCACAAGCATTTGTTGTTAATTACACATTTGTTTGCCACTTAGTTAAGTTATTTTTCCGTTGGTTATGTGTACAGATTAAAAGTTTACGTTAGTTATGAGTCCTACAAAGTAAAGATGCTTGACGATTGCTGAAAAGAAGGACTTAATCGAAAACTAATAATTAATTAACATTATGTTTGTACATGTATGTGCTTCTAATCTTTTGATATTGTTAAAAAATGCATTTAATAAAAAATAACAGTTGATTATTACTTAACACCTCGTACTTAAATTTTTTTCCCGAATATTTCCGACCATTTGATATTTCAAACTCTCGATAAATCGTAATATCTGGATAGGTCCTTCGAGTTTCGAATTAACGAGAGGCGACTGTAAATAAAAAAACATCTAATATACAGGGTGTAATCGATAAGTGTTTACAGGCCATAATTCCGTAAATATGAGAGTTATTAGAAAAGTTTTAACTGATATCGAAAGTACGTTACCCAACGAGTAAAATTACACTTATGACTTTTTTGAAATAAAATCAGAAATATCCCAAATATTAACTTCAAACCCTTCCATACATTTAGTAGGTAACCGTTCATTCAAAGACTAGTTTAATACGACCGAGGCATTTCACCGTTATCAAATGATTCATGATTTGTGTTATGTTATTTTATTACAATGTATTCGTACAAATAACGAATCTCTAACAGTTTTATTTCTTACGACACCCTACATTCTTTAAGGCTGTAAGTCGCGATACTAAATGTATGGGAGCGTTTTAACTAAGTATTTTTAATATTCCTTCATCTGTTTAGAAAAAGTTATTAGTATAATTTTACTCGTTAGGTAACGTACTTTTGATATCAGTTAAAAGTTTTCCTGATATCTCACATATTTACGGAATTATGGCCTGTAAACACTTATCGATTACACCCTGTATACTGATTTTGTTTCCTATCCGATGAGAAATATACAGCTTTTTCGTAGAAAACACAATTGTGGTCAGTCAATAATTAGTTTCCGTCCTGTTAAACAAATGTAAATAGTTTGAAGTGACCTACAACTTGTATAATTGGTTACATTGTAAATACAAAATGTGGTAGAAATAAATTAAAATAAGTAAAGTACTCTCTTGCCACAATCAACGTACCTGCTCTTCTTGAGCCTACTGGTATTATTAGATGATGGTAAGATACCTGGTGGTGTGTCTTTGGTTCCTTGGAGCTTGGGACGGATGTTGGTATGGGATGCTACTTGCGTAGACACCCTGGCACCGTCCCATCTTCAACGAACTACGTTTAAGGCGGCCGCTGCGGCTGAAAATGCTGAATTTTTAAAACGTAATAAATATAAGGGCCTCGGCAAAGAGTACGATTTTGTACCGTTTGGCGTAGAAACTTGAGGTTCATGGGGTTGCGTTCCCAGCGCACGCAAATTGTTTGCTGAGATCGCAAAACGTCTGGTTGATGTAACTAAAGACCGAAGAGCTGGCGACTTCCTCGCACAACGCATCAGTATTGCGATACAGCGAGGAAATGCCACCAGCATCCTCGGTACAATGCCACAAGGGCCAATCTTAGATATAGGTTAGGTTAAGTAGATTAGTTAGATTTAATCTATGTACATAAATTGTAGTTTTGAAAATAAATAAAAAAAAAAGTAAAGTACTTGAAAAATAAATATAGGACCAATCAAATTCAAGTTAATGAGCAAATCGTATGAAATGATTACAAACTATAATGCCAATTAAAATTTTATAATCTTACAGTTTTTACACAATCGATTCATTTCATGAATCAACAAGTTACTATTAAATCAGAATTATACCTTATTCATAACCACATAAAGTCTCATTCCCTAGATAGCGATCAAAGACAATAGGTTCGTTTGGAAAGCTTGACGTCTGATTGTAAGCGTTGGGTTTCAGAATACAGTGTATTAATTAAAAATAATGAGTCTCTTAACGAGAACCGAGTAAGTGCATTAAAGCTGTCTATAACGGCACACTGTTTTATTATAATGCATGTGACTTTTATGTACGCATGTGTACTATTACCTACTGACTCATGTGACTATTTCCATACATTATAGTCAAGTGATTTTTTTTCGTTCAATTGAACGTAGAAAAAACACGGATTCAATCTACCAATGAATTACACTCCGATTATTGTCAGAAGGAATTGAAATTTATTAGTAAGTAAATGAGATTAATAATAGCTGAAGCTCTCCTTTGAACAACTTATTTAAAAAACTACCTTTTTGTAAATTTTGATAACTACGAGGAAAAGTCAGCAAACGTGACAAATTAGGTGACAAAGATAGCAAGAAAAATAGCTGTTTTACTGCCTAAAGCGACTTCTGGAGTAATTTAAAAGACATTCATTGCCGAACAAGGGGTGTGAAGTCGTTTCAGTATAACCCACTTAATTAGCGAGATAGGAAGGTCGAACAGAAACCTCACTTATAAGGCTGCCCCTCCGTTTTCATCAGTAAAGGTCATTCATGTTAAATTTATACGGACGAATCGTTTTGACACTTTGACACAAGTATATCGACGGCCCCTACGTAAGTTGTCGTAAGTCGAAAATGGCAAGTTTACAGGAGAGCACTTTAAAGTTTTAAATGTGTATGGTGGTCACATAGTTCAACGGATTGCTTTGAAAATTGGCATAAACATTAATAAAGATACTGTCTTTATAATGATATAATTACTTTTTTGATATATTTAATATTTTTGCCGGAATTGCACTTACCACAGTATATGTCGGAGAAAAGAATCTAAAAATTGTGGTATGTATTACTAACTTCACTTTACGCTGGTGGTCATAAATGGTATTTTATCGTAAGTTATACATACTAAGAGATACGTCGGAATTATGCGTGTAAGTTTTGTTGTATCTGTTATTTACTACATTATTTTGCGGAAACGTTATAAAACTTTTTGTTAGTTACTATATTATGCTACTTAACAAACAATTTAATAGGAATGTTATGGAACCCTGATGGAATATTTTGAGAAATTTAAACAGGTGAATAGTTTTTTTGTGTTTTCTTTTGAAAAATAGATCAGGTACAGTATTGAAGACTAATGAGTGAGAGTAATGAAGACGAGATTATGTAGTTGAGTTTGATGTAGCTTCACTGTTTGCAAGTACTGGAAACTATAAGGGTGTATCAACCTTTTTCTGTTAGTTATTGCCATGGTTACGGTCGCCTGAGTCACGCTGGTTATATGCAAGATTATGCTATTTTAACTATGGGAATATGCATTTTTCTGGTGTTGGTAAGTCCGTTCCTTAATGGGCCACCTACAAACATGTACTACATGCATGTTTGCATAATTTAAGTGTCATAATTTTGCATAAAACCAGCGTGACTCAGGCGACCGTAACCATGGCAATAACAGACAGAAAAAGTTCACCCATAAAACTAACTAAAAATATTGTAGCTCGTAACGACTTACCTACTGTGTACATGAAATTAATCGAACATTTCCTGAATAGTTGCTATTTCGATTGGCGAGGGGAGTATTATTCGTAGATTGAACCAAAGAATTCTCTTATAATGTTGTAGTTCTGCTACTGGTCAAAATTTTCATGGATGCATTTGAGCAGAGGGCATTCGAGAGTTGTCCGAATAGACCGAGATGCTGGTTACGAAATGTGGATGACGTTTTTGCTATAATTCCTGATATGGTTGTTGATGTGTTACTTATCGATCTTAATGAGATGCATCCCAGAATAAATTCCACATTTAAGAGAGAGGTGGAAGGCACATTTCGTTTTCTTGATGGGTTAGTTATGCTAGGTCAGAATGATCGTATGTCACAAAAAGTCTATAGAAAACCTAACCTTTTCTCGCGGTCCTTTGATTCACAATACATGCGAAATGAGTTTATATCGTTTATTCACATCACATCATTCGCCTATTTCAGTTCACTGCTGGACACAGCTTAGGTATCTCCCATTACCTCCTGTTATCTAAATTATTACAAATGTTGCAACATGTCAGATGAGACGAGACGTTGGAGAGCTTGGAGAGTAATAGATAATAGATATGGTTGGTGACAAAGTCAGCGTACAAGGAGCTTCGGGACGTTTCGAAATCACCACACAGTAGACAGGGCACCAGTATTCTTGCCTGATATTAAAGGAGTGACAAACAAAATTGGACGCCTATTACGCCGGAGCTTTGGCATTAAGACCATTTTGCGTCCTCATACCAATATGAGTATTTCTGATGCTCTCTTCGGTAAGGAACGACATAATGAGTCTAGACTCGGAGCAAATATGGAGTGTCAAGGACAGGGAGATAGACAACTCGGCTGTGGTGGACGCATACGATACAGGCGTTACATTTCATAAACGCTTTGATAAAGCGAGGATGCTAGTACGGTAAAGATGCTACCTGCCACGGAAGATATACAGAACGATTAAGATTAATTTCAATCGGGATGGGGGCTGGACAGAGCCAACGGCATGGAAGCCGGTAATCTCCGAGCTAATAATGATTGGTTACGTAGTGTTTGGTGACACAAACCTGTAGTTGGACATGACATCAGTGCCGGCGCAAGACCACCATTTACGGAGTTTAACCGTTTTATTATAATTTTGTACAATTTTGAAATTATTATCATAGACATGGCAGATTAATGACTTCTCTCACAGTGCAAAGACAAAAAAAAAATCAGTTAACAAAAATGCATTCAGGTTCAACTACATCATAAATATGAGATCAATATTAAGTGTTTTTCAACGTAATTATAATCATAAAGAACAGTCATATAAGGCTAGTGATATGATTGTTTTGTCTTCGACACTATCACAAAAAATGCCGTTTTAAAACAGTGAATTCTGCATTTCTTTATCGTTTGGTTCAAAAGGAAGCGGCGAACCTGTATAATGAGCAGAAATTATTGAAATACGCAAACATTATAATTGTAAAGTGTAGTAACTCTGTATTTGATCCGGCGCATACTGTCTTAAATATCACTTACAATAGAAATTTAAAAACAATTTCCGACGAAAAATGTCCTAAGTACACATACAACACAAAAAAATAACTAAAATCCAACGTAAATAGTAGTATGTTAAACTTAAGACAAAACACCGATCTTAAACTCCGAAGTAAGTTGTGGTAAGTGTAGAGGTGTGCGCCACGCCGGCGCGGCGGCGCCGCGCCGCGGGACCCACGCCGCCGCCGCCGCCGAGGTTTTCAAAATTCACGCCGCGACAAAAATTTTACGGAATAAAATCATTTAAATTACGCGCTACGCTGATCATATTGACATTAAACAACAATATGCTTGCGAATATCGACAAGCGGTTCCCTCTGACCGAAAAGATTGTATGCGCAGCATTTCTGGATTGCAGATTTTCAGATATTGATACGCACCTACGAAAAAAAATACACTACTTGGGCAGAATTCTTTCTAATTGTACAGATTTCTTTTACAGAATTCCAAGTCTACACATTCCCAATACTACAGATTTACAAACCTACAGAGTCCCAATACTTTAATATTCCAACATAACGGTTTCCCATGTACAGATTTTCAATATTACCGATTGATTCCTATGTCTACAGATTCCATATTCTCTAGATTTCACGTCTACTGATTCGATCCTAACTGTGATGCTTTTTTCAACACACTTGCTTGTAAGTCGTAACGTAGGTCTTATTGAACCGCTTTTACGCTTATAATCCTAGGTATTACTAGCTGTGTGTTTTTTCATTATATTATATTCTTCACATCGTCGATCCCACAGTGTCTGAAGACAAAAGTCTTCAATTAGTTCTTCCTACCCGTCATGACGTACGGAGCCGTAACGTGGACACTGACGGTACGGCTGGTCCACAAGTTCAAGGTCGCTCAACGAGCTATGGAAAGGGCAATGCTCGGCGTCTCTTTGCGGGATCGAATCAGAATTGAGGTTATCCGGCAGAGAACCAAAGTGATCGACTTAGCCCACCGTGTTAGCAAGCTGAAGTGGCAGTGGGCTGGCCATATTATCCGTAGAACCGACTGGCTAAACGAGTTGTTGAGTGCAGATCGCGTCTCGGCAAGCGTAGTGTAGGACGCCCTCAGGCAAGGTGCAGCGACGATTTGCGCAGGATGGCTGGCAGGAGCTGGATGCGAGCAGCCAAAGATCGAAAACGGTGGCGTGAAATTGGGGAGGCCTATGTCAAGAAGTGGACTGCGATAGGCTGATGATGATGATGGATGTTTTTTCATTATTTACGTTAGGCCACCATAGGAGGTTTAATGACTGTTTATTAACTGATTCTATTAATTTCAGTGTTTGCAATTGATGATTTTTGTGCTTCTTGAAGAAGATATTTTTAGAGGAACGGTGGAAGCTTTTAAAAAAATTGGCATTTGACAAAATTTGCTGTCGCTTTGCACGGCTTAGAAATAGACAAGTGCAGCTTCGCCTCATAATACCTACGTAAAATTGGCGAAAACATGGTTTTGTGATCCCTGTTTCCTCCTCCAAAAATAGACCAATTTGTAACAATTTTTTTTCATAAGCTTTTTAAGAAAGGTATTTCTCATGTCGGTATGTTTCCTCTTTTTGGACAGAATACGAAATATTTATTTATGAGTATATTACACGCATTTAAAATTTGGCTTGCAGTTTTTGTAGGCTTGTAATAATAACGTCAAACAAAGCAAAAAATACAAAAATAGATTTTATATTAAAAAAAAATAATCGTGTGTTTATACACCGATGTATGAGTAGCAGTGTGGGCGATGATGGTACTATAAAGAGGTTGTAAAGCTGGGTATCTGTAGTATTTGAAATCTGCAGTACCTATTGGGAATTCGTAGTATTGGGAACCTATAGTATTGGGAATCTGCAGTGTTGGGTATTTGTAGCATTTAAAATTCGTATTATTGGGAATATGTACAATCAGGAATGCATACTATTGACAATATCTGAAGTATTAGGAATCTGTAGTATTGGGAATCTGTAGACGACTCGACCCAGGCCTACTACCGCGAGCGAGTTAATAAAATAATTTTCGTACACGATAATTATGGCAATTGCCGCATAAAATGCAATCTATAACTTTTTTTCGTGTTTATTTTTTTAATAATAAACTTGTCCTAAACAATATCTAGGTTTTTAATACCTTCTCACCCTTTTGTGTACGAACGTACAGGGTAATAGTTTGACCTTGACGCCGGCGTGGCGCCGCCACGCCGGCAAAATTTTGCGGCGCGCCGCCGCCGGCGATTTCTGTGCCGGCGCACACCTCTAGGTAAGTGTTAACATACTACAGTATTCACCGGTATTATAAAAAAAATTCAAAATCCATACTAATTAATTCGCACCTGATTTCTGAGTGAAATCCAACAGATTGCCAACTTTGCTTAGTGGTTTTAAATCATTTTTATTTCTGAAGTGTCTTTTATTTCATCTCGGACCACTTTTTCTATTACCTCCAACGGCCGTTTCAAAAATTAATATTGGTCTTGCAGGTAATTTGAGTTTGTTCCCGATGCAGTGTCTTACTTTTATCGAATAAAATGTATCGTTTATCCATTTTTGTCTCATCTAGTTGTTAGTTTATGGTAAAAAATGATCACTCACGAAAAACCTCTGCTCCACCGCGTATAAGATCGTAACTGGTACTTACGCTGCGCGAGCGCGGGTGGCCGCCCCGTATTAACTGTCGTAAGTACACTTACTACAGAATACGACGGTGCTTTTTTAAGATACGATAGTTTTCGGGTGTCAAAAACCTATTTGTAATAGGTTTTTTTAATTTTTTCTTCGTGGAACGGAAACATTGCTAAAAGATATGATGTTTTATGAAATAAAAACAAAATCCCAAATTTCAAGTTACGACAACTTACGTAGGGGCCGTCGATATTAGTAACCGGATGCGTTAAAGAGAGTGAAGCCGGGTGTGCCCTTACACTGTCAAAATGAGGGTTACGGAAACTACAAATGTCATCTCCTTTTTGAATCCATAGGTACGAATTTACGCATTTTCGCAAATTATGCCTTCCTGCATACATACTTGAGAGATGTGGAAAAAAGAAATGGGATACTTAAAACGGATAAAATATATTTTTCCTCGCGTGCAATGCATTATATTTAAGTTTAAATGTAGGTGTATCCACACTAGTATCCTGTGGCCTATTTCACCATAATTACAAGTGTGACAATTGTAAAATTTCACTGTTACTGACGTCACAGGCCTCCGTAGGCTACGGCTACCGCTTACTATCGGACGGTCCATCTGCTTGTTTGCCACCAACATAAAATTATTGCTGATAACGTTATTACATCGTTAATAAATTACTTTTTATTTTCCGAAACCCGTGACAATTGTCGCAAGGTTTGATGCAATTCTCATTCAATCTTGACATGAGGTTCGGCATATGTCGGAATTTCGCTAAAATTGTCATGTTTTTTGAGACAATTGTAATTTTGCTTCGCAAAAAAGTAGTTAATTGCTGCTGGTTTATTCAAGTTCCTGCACTACATTTTATGTTGGTGGCAAACAAATGCACGGCCCTTCCGATGGTAAACAGTAACTGTAGCCTATAGACGCCCCAGATTGGAGAAACAGTAAATTTACAATTATAGGACTTGTCAATGTGGTGAAATTGGGGCCTGAATATTACATTACGATGCAAGTGCGAAACAAATGAAGTTCGAAACGAGTGGCGATAAATTCAAACAATACCGAAGGGACTCACACGTGTATCGTACGAAATTTTTCAGGACAGATGGCCCTCCAAAGTTTCGACCTGATAAGAAATAACTATTTCTGAAACTAGTGCGTAAAAAAGCACCATCTGCACTGAAAATAACTAGTGAAAGTAATGAAAACAACTAATATCACAGGAATACGTTTGAATCATAAAAGTTACTGTTTTGACTTCCCGTTCCTGTTTGCTATTCGATAATGTGTACCTAAATGCCTCCAGCAGTATCCCTTTGCCCTTATAACGACATTATGAAGTATTAAGGTATTTTTATAGAACCACAAATAAATAGTGAAGCCATATTTGGGTGGCTTACGTTTCAATACTCGTATTGCCTTGACATTGACAAGATATGCTACATTTTGATTAATATGAAGCTTGCTTGGAAAGAGATGAATATTAGGTAAGATTTTAAGGTGTATATATACCTAAAGAGCTGCTGAGAGTATGGAATGGATTATGGATGGTGTAGTGTTTTTGTGCTTTTCAATCTCACATACATTATCATTTGACTAACAGTAATCTAGTCGCTACCAGATATATCGTAGCGTCCGAAGTGCTCAAAAACATCTAAACACGCCTCTATCGTTACGGCAAGAAAAACAATTTTACTCAAATAATTACTAGCCGGCTTCAAGAGGAGTAGGGTGTCAATTAGACATTTTTTTCTTTAATTTACCGAATTCCCAAGAGAGTCCCATTGACACCAAGTCAAAGTCTGATGACAGGATCTTGGAGACATCGATTGAAGTCGGTTTTTTTAATTATTATGATTATTGAGACAAACTAATTTATGTCGTGTTTGAATTCCTCGACCTAGACTTCCTCGACATACTCAATAAGTTTGATATTCTGAGGTTAAAATCTAGGTGTTGCGTCATTGTAATTACTAAACCTTTTAAAAACATCATCTTTTATTTTATTTTGCAGCCTTAAACACCATACAATGCCAGAGAGCCTACCGTGAACGATCGACGGCCTCTCTCTCGCAATTGTAAATTCGTACGTAAGTGGGACAGGGAGGCAACACGTCGATCGTAGTTTGCGGCAGACCATTAGCGCAGCTTAATAGCTATTTATATGCCTTATTACAATGAGCACAAGGTACACAAATGTTCAATGGGCTGTGGTGGTGCGAAGTCCGGTGACATTTAAGGGAATCAGCTCACGGCGGCTGAAAAAACACTCGTGTTGCTTAATTAAACGTGAAAACCTTAGCAGCGTGGACATCCTACCAACTGCGGGCTTACAAAAACATTGACGGCCTTAGATTGGTCGGTAAAGACTTTGAGTAGGAATCACAGTGTTTATTTATGACACAAGCACATTTAGTGGGTGCACGGACTTCTTCAAATGCACTGTAAAATTTACTTTATTTTTTACTGCAGAAATTTTAACATCAATACTTTGGTATTTCATAAAATAAAGACAATGCTTTTAAAATAAACAGTCCAGTTTCATATAGTGAGACCCAAGCTTTATTTTGATTCCATTCCTATTCCCGTATACATACATGACTATTAATGTGAGCCTTTGTGAAGAACTCCACTTATTTTGAGTACTATAAGGATGCATAAACAGATAAAACAGGTGACTTATATAAAACTACGTCGTCACCGCAAAGCCTAGCCGTATTCCAAATACGCTCTAAAATATGTATTTACCTTACGTTTAGTTTATTACCCTGTGTTGTGCCTACAACAATGATACCCATACAACTTTGTAGAGTACCCACAAAGGTCACTGCGGTCACAATGAATAAATTATGACACAACACTCCACATAGTCTGTTTAAATTCGTTATGACGCTTGCGGCCACAGAAATATGGTTTGCAGCGCTCAATTTAGTTTTTGTTTTGAGGCGACAAGCCGGATTATTTTTCAAATGAAACGCTCCACACAAACGATACCTATCGTTTTATTTGTGGTTTGATACTGACATTGCTAACATAGTAAAATGCAGTCACAATACAAGGTCTGAAATAGCAAACAGTACAGTACATAAAACTTTCAAAATTGTGTAACGATTATACTGAAAAAACTTGTTTTTGTGCAACATACTTTTACAGTTTGACATAGGTTGCGAAGTTATATAATAATATATTGATTAGGCATAATGTCAGAAAAACGTCGTTGTACGTAACGTCGAAAAAGAAACTGAACAGACGTCCACCGGGAAAAAAATAGAGAATACTGTTTTCGAAAAGTTTGTGATCTAAAAAAAAACATTTGTTTTACAACTGACTGAGTATGGCTGGGGATTACATGCTTTTATAGTTCAAAATTTCATAATACATAACATTTTCGTTGCTTGAAGTATAATAAAGTTAGCCAAAAATATAAAAGAAAAAATATGATAATACAAATGTAATACATAAATAAATAATGCCCGGAAGATCTTCTCCCTGCAGCCCTAACCACCGGTAGTTTGGGCCCATTCCGCTGCTGGCGGCACTCTAGGATAGGTTTTTTATAATGTGTTGATATTTATTTTTTATATGTTTCATTGTATTTTACGTATATAGACATTTTAAAAAAAAACGTAACCTAAGGAATCAATGAAATAAAGGATCTAATAAATAATAAAGTTGTTATCATTTTGTAACTTGGTAAATCAACGGTTTTTGTCTGTTATTGCCATGGTTACGGTCACCTGAGTCACCAATCAAAGAAATGACTTATTAAGACCAGAAAAATGTATACACAATGCTTGCGTAAATTAAATAGCACAATTTTGCATAAAACCAGCGAGACTCGGGTGTATGACTGTATGTAACCATGGCAATAACATAAATAGTAGATTCATCCAACTATACTTAGCAAGAATCTCATACTATTTATAGTTCTACACCGTCCAGTATGCGAAACAAATTGCCAACAAGGCAACGTCAAATCCAATTCAAAATAACAATCTAGAGAAAAAGGAATATCGGAGCGCTGAAAGAATTTTCATAACAGAATCGTCTGAAGTATTTCCGAGACTTTCAATAAACTTTGAAACTTTTTTCTGCTCATAATGTAGGTAAGGGTGTAGGAAGTTCCAGTCAATTATGCAAATGTTGGTTGAGGAAGCTTCAATACCTTCATGGAGAGAGGACGATATTTTAACACCCATGAAAATAAAATCCGTACTTGGAGTATTCCATGGGCTGTCCCGATCGATCGATCTCTTAAGGGTAATTACTAATTATTTTAAACGGTTAGGGTGCGGCTCCACTGACGCGGAGCGGAGCGGAGCTGCGGGAGCTCGGCCAATGAGACCGCATCACAGTATTTTGAATTTGAAGAATGTAATTGGCCAATTGTGTATTCATGGGGGGTAGTTGCCATAATCGCCACGCTTGGCATGCGGGTTGGCTATCGCAGTGTCTCCACCGCACTTTAGGGATGCTGCTGCCCATCCCCCGGTGGTCTTGGTCGTAGTTTTCAGACATACCCGGGTCAACGCAATGGGCCTCATAAGAAGGCTCAAAGTCACCCAAAGGGCAATAAAATAAAAAAAATAAAAAAAAAAAATAATGAGACCATCCGCAGCAGAACCAAAGTAACCGAAATAGCTCTTCGAATCGCTAAACTGAAGTGGCAGTGGGCGGGGCACATTGCGCGTAGAACCGATGGCCGTTGGGGCGGGAAGGTTCTTGAGTGGCGGCCACGTACCGGAAGACGTAGCGGTATCCCCCCCACAAGGTGGACCGATGACCTGGTGAAGGTCGCGGGAGTCCGCTGGATGCGGGTGGCGCAGGACCGGTCATTGTGGCAATCTTTGGGGGAGGCCTATGTTCAGCAGTGGACGTCTTTCGGCTGATGTGATGATGATGATGATGAATTGGCCAATTTTGCACAGTTCCGCTCCGCTCCGCGTCAGTGGAGCCGCACTCTTAAACTCACGTGTTTAGCGCGGTGCGAGGCGTGAACACAGGTTCAGTGTTTGATAATGGAGACCTAGGCTCTCCGAAACATGTCGCACGTAGTGACTAAATACACGTTTAACTGTTTAATTATATTTATAGTTAGTATGTTTCACGCTCTATCCTTCTTTAAAGAGGTGGGACGCCGCTTACAAGAGAGGGGTTTGGACCCCCGCTCTGGGTCGTTCCTGCTATGCTATTCTCTTATTCACACATTCGACGCTGCGTTCGTCAACGAGCTCGACGTCGAGACAGCCCTGTCTAAAATCCTAGCTGTTTGATTTCACATTAGGAATCAAGGCTGTGAGCGAGGTTGTGAGCGAGTTCGTCGCTGTTGTTTGTTAGAGAATACGAAGTTCGTACATTAAACGTCAAACTCTCGACGCAATGTAGTTCTAGCTCACGCCGCATTCGTCGCCGAGCACTAGTTCCGTTTAAAGTACATTTAGTGAATACCATTTTTAGACTCGACGCTGCCGCAGCGCTGACACAGCGCTGACAGCAAGGCGGTTTTCTTAGTGAATACCTAACACTGCTGGTGCAGAGGCTAGCTATCATTGTTCAACGGGGCAATGCTGCCAGTGTGAGGGGCACCTTTTTACACAGGCCACGGGAGGGCTTTTTGATTAAGTGTGTGTGTTAAATTTTTAATCGTTAGTTTGTTTCGTATCGTAAGTTTAATTTTTGTAATGCATTGTCATTGTTTATATTGTAAAATTAATAGCTAATATTTAATATCTTTGACAAACAATCTTAGAATCAAATACTAATTATATGAAACGCTACAAAACTCCATTAAAATATTTACAATTACGTATGGCACGGGAATCTTGTATGTTTATAATTACCGAGTTTATGTTTACATTTTCAGATGGAGAGAAATACGAGTTTGTTTAGTATGAAATGAAATACGAATTGTAGAATACATAAATAAAGGTAAACAAATAAAAATATTGTGTTTGTATCGCATTAACAAATGTAAATTGAGTAAGCTTAATGTTTTATGTTATTTTATTAGCTTTTAATCGTATTAGTACGTATTAGTACCGTTTAGTAAATAATTTGCATGAAATGTAAATTCTCACATATAAGACATGACAAAACAAATAACAATAAGACTAGGTTAGAATAATTTTAGTTTTGGTTTTGTAATTAAGGTTTTTGTTTTGTTTGTTGTATTTCATGTGATGTAATTTTATATAAATGTAAGACTATCGTACACAGCAGGCCTAGCAAAGTTGCCTTTCTTTTTTTTATTTTTTTATTATTATTATTATTTAGCCAAGATGTCGTTCTGCAATCGTATGCGATAAACGATTAAAATTACTGATTTCTAAGAATGAACATTTGACAGTTTAGAAATGAGCCTTATGTATACAACGATAGACTATCGGAAGAATGGTTGGTCTTACCCTCATGTTATTAAGGATCAATTTATAACTGTCAAAAGTTCATTCTTAGAAATCGGCAACTATAATAATAAATGTATGAGAATGACAGATTCGTATTCGTAGAGTAACCGTTTAATTATAGTTATAGTTCTCACAAAGTTAAAATTCAATTATTGCAACAGAAATACATCATCAGTGGAAATTTTAACTATCTCCTACATACCACGACTCATGAAACGCCAGGGTCGCATTTTATAAAGTTACAATTTACAATTTCGCTGTTTGCTTCCCTTTCTAGCCAATTATGTGCTGCGTTACAGAGGCAAACAGCGAAATTGTAAAATGTAACTTTATAAAATGCGACCCAGGTGATAGTCAAACGAACAGACGAACACACGAACAGTGAAGTATCGTCGAGTCCCTTTACCCTTTGAGCAGGTACGGAACCCTAAAAAAGTAGCAGCCTTTACGACACACAAGCAAAAATATTAGGGCAGTGCCTTTCATCTTATAAATAGATTAATGACTCGATGTTTCCTTCTGTTTGAGTCGCATAATTCGCGGCGATTGTATTTCGACTCCATTGGATCAATGGTTTTACGATTGGCATACTTTGGAATAAAAAATGTAGTATATTTGGTAGTTTAACTTTAGGTACACATTATATCTACACAGGGAAGCAGGAAGCTTGGAAGAATTCTGCACAATTTTAACAGAATGAAAAATTGCAAACATCACACATAAATGCAATATCAGCTTGTTTAGACCATATACATGTTGTATATTTTTGCGAATGTAAGGAGTTTCATTTCAAATAAATAAAAATATGGATCTGTTTTTCTTTGATCGTAGGTAAGCACGTGCTCCCTGGCAATATCTTTTTCCTTATTACCTGCAAAAATGGTTTCATTTTATAATTCGTGAACTAGTGAAAGGGTTCTGATTTTTAGGGTTCCGTAGCCAAAATGGCAAAAACGGAACCCTTATAGATTCGTCATGTCCGTCTGTCCGTCTGTCCGTCTGTCACAGCCGATTTACTCAGAAACTATAAATGCTACAGTAACGAAATTTGGTAAGGATATGTGTTATATAAACCGCTACAGGATTATGATATTAAATTGTAAAAAAAACCATTGGGGTGGGGGGCCCTCCATACATGTAACTGAGGGATAGAAATTTTTTTTTAGTTGTATATAAGCGTGTGGGGTATTAATAGAAAGGTCTTTGAAAATGATATGAAGGTTCATAAATCTCATTTTTATTTAAGCAAATCGGTTTCGAGATATCAGCTCTCAAAGTCTGAAAAATGTGTCCCCCCCCTCTATTTTTTAAACTACGCAATATAAAATTCTAAAAAAAATATATGTTGTGCGTATTAATAAACTCTATCAACGATTTTTGGTTTGATTAAATTATCTCTTATAGTATTTGAGGTAGGTTGATTTAACTGTATTTTTTTAATAATAAATTGATAATGGTACGGAACCCTTCGCGCGCGAGTCTGACTCGCACTTGGCCGGTTTTTTTAAATAATGATTTACTGAATCAAATCTTTTGTTAGTTGGTATCAAAATAATAGTTTAGTTAGAATACGGTTACTAGCGCCATCTAGTGTAAGTAAAGATAATGTTATCTATAAACAACTATGGTCACTTTAAAATATCCGTTACTTGTCAACTGCTACTCGTGCCTCGTGCTTGGTCTTAGATTAGGATGAAATTTTGCACACGCTCTGAGTTCTGATGACAATACATAACTAGCTAAGAAACGTCGTTACAAATCTAAAATGGTGGCCTCCCCAAGATGGCGGACTGGCATTTTGAAATCTACCCCATAATAAAATAAAAGGGTTAATAATATTAGGGTTATAATATCAAATCAAAGGGTTTGTTAAGGAATACGAGAAAATCGTGTTTTTTAGATTTTTTACTATTTATTTATTAATAGTTAGGTAAGCCACTCTCCCGGTAAATTCTAAATGTACACAGTTCATGTTTTTTAGTGTAGGTACACAGTTGTTTTGTACGTTATATCAATGACTTACAGTCTGGCAAAAAAGAGTAGAAATTAAAAAGTGGCAACATTGTAGTATCGTCCCGTTTTCTCACGAATATTGATTTGAAAGGGCCGACACTAGTTACGATGTTGCTACATTTTAATTTCTACTCTTTTTTGCCAAGCTGTAAAGCGTAAAAGTGTATACAATTTTCTGGCCGTAACTGTACCTTTAGGATAATATTGACACTCTATTTATTATATCGTGTCCCAATGACCTGACAGCGTTAAACATTTTGGCACTCTATCAATTTAATAAAACGTGATATGCGCCTATTCGTGGTGTTATACATTACGTCGTTTTGTTACAGGACGTTACAACACCGTCCTTAGTAGGCAGCGACGTAAGATAGATGAGCTGTGGGACTGTGCAAGTAATGGGTTGACATTGGAGAATGGTCGCAGGAAATTGGAAAAATATGTACAACGACGGATTCGTTATAAAGTGCGATTTTTTTTATTCGATTTAGCAAGTGAACCTTTGATTACGCAAGACAAGAGAAATAATGAAGGGTTTTTGGGTTTCTAATATTGTTGGGGTAGCAGTTAGTAGGCAGGAACTTCAATGAATTTTAATATATTCGTTTTTTAGATTACAATTTATTTTTCTCTTAATATAGGTACAAAATTTAGGTTATAGTTTATAGTAGGTGTGCGCTTGACCGCGATCGGATTGCGTCTGTTCGTGGCGGAGAATCTTCCGAAGTATGGTAATAGCTGCGTGTATCGTAGCACAGTGTTTTACGGTGTCTCAACAAATATTTTCATAATACCTGCCTACATTTCCAATTGTCTGACATTTATTCCTTTTCTTCTGATTCCCACTTACACATATCAAAATAAATGTGTAAGTGGGATATAACATATTATAAGGTATTATGAAGATATTAAAAACCCTACATTATTTCGCTTGTCTTGCGTAATCAAAGGTCAGAAAAAATGCATAACTACATAATTTTTGACAAATAATAACATTTTTAGCACCGAAAACTTGTAATGTTCAATTTGCAGCGAGACCACACAAGATGTAAAGAATACATAGTTATCTGTCATATTTCTGTGAATGTTTTCACAACTACCTAAGTTAGGTACTCTTAATTACTACTCTGCAAGGAAGAAAAGAAAAACTGAAGAAGCCCTCCCATAGTAAGCCCACAAAGAGGGCAGGCAAATAGAAATAATTATGTTAATACCTATTTTACAAAAATTTACACGTCTTTAAAAAAATATTGTAATTTTTTGCTTATTCCTATCACCAGAAAAATAATCAACAATAATCAGTGAAACATGCCTCGCAACTCGCGCGGTATTATTAATTATTAAATGTAATTAAATAATAATTAATATTCCCGGTATAACAATTACCGTTACCTAATACAATTATGACAGTATCATGTGGATAAACAGCGGCATTGTGTATACCTGAAACAAAATAAAATAGTATAGGTACATAGTCATAGTCACTCAACAATTTATATCAACATGCAAATTAAAGGCATTACAATACAATATAATAAATATTTATTGCACCTCAATGACAAATACAGAACTCATTCACCCAACCTCCAAATTGTCAGCCTCCGTAGCCTAGTTGGTAGTGACCGTGCCTGAGCCGGAGGTTCCGGGTTCGACTCCCGGCGTGGGCATTATTTGTGAATTTATTTATCAGAAATATTTGTTCCTTGGCTGTCTATGTATTTAAGTATCTATCTATTATACAGGGTGCTCGCGAGCATTCCAAAAGATTTCAATGCTGAATTCCTGAACATATTTAGAGTCTTTAATGTTATACAATTTCCTGGATTCGGATTGGTTTCAGAGACAATCAACCTTTTTCGATGTGTTTTAATATACCACACCTTTTGCCTGGCACTCAAAAAATTAGAATAGACTTGACGAAATAACCTGTCCCTAAAAAAAAAATATAATAAATAATTAATTGTTGTTAACAAATTGTTGTTATGATAA
>JALPQI010004569.1:0-56022 GCA_025490895.1 Thaumatotibia leucotreta
GAGAAAACAAACCCATATATAATTACTTTCGTTAAAGTTTGTATCTATCACAATAGCTTGCATAATACCATCCTCCATTTTGCACAAAATATCTGAACACGCCTCTATCTTTTCATGGCGGTTCAGATATTTTTTGAACGCTCCGGACGCTATACATACTACAATGTATACATCGGTACCTGATGGCGACAGTACCGAGAAACATAGAAAGTATAAAACTTGGTATACTTTTCGTGAGTAGAAAACAAAAAATGTAAGCAAATATGTCTCTCCTTCCATAGCCTTTGACTTCTCTTGACACATATCGTGGATCATCAATAATTTTAACAAAAGACGTACTTGAACCCAAGGTTTTTAAGTTATAGTGATAATGATAAAACCAAGATTATGTTCTAAAAGTGCGTGATTATCATATAATGCAAGTTTTTGAATTTGCTTAGGTACATTTTTTAGTTTTCCCAGATAATACCATAATTATTATCATCAACGCCATCGAATAATATCGGATCGGCCAGGATGCTCAGCCAAGTTGCCAAACGCTACCGCCTAGTAGCGTATCGTAGTTTTCCATCTCTGTAACTCTTTCATGTTAGTGAGACAAAGACAGTTAGCTACCTTTCGTTTACGATTGATGATTAAGCGTTAGCGATTGGCAACTTGTCTAAACAGTCAGGGTCCTTATTACATTTGAAACATCTGAGCAGGCCTCAATTTCTATGGGGTTAGGGTGCATGCTCAGATATTTTTGAACACAGTTGCCACTCTTATATTTAATGGCAACTGTACCATTTAATCGCAAAGTTGAAGTAAAGTTGTGTGGATTATTCTTGTTCTGGGCGAAGTACAAAATAAACAAGTAATTAATCAACCAATGCTTACTCCAGTGATTTACAATTAATAATTACATCGACGAAATTATGTAGGTATTTATGTGTGTAAACTGTAACCTACATATTATTATTCGCTATCGTCAGATACCTATATTAATATCGCAACAAACGACGTAACAAATAATATGTGAATATGATTCAATTATGATCCTTTTGTTAAGGCGTTATAGTGCATATTCAATTATTGAACTATAGGTATATTTTTAGCTTCCCTTCAAGTAAAAATATTCTTGTTGGCCCTTCCAAACATAATCTTTATTTATGGGACTTTATTAGCGCTATATCACTATTAGGTACCTACCTATACATATCATACATACATAAGTATTGAATTCATTGACGTACGCCTACGCTGAGTCATTATTACTGTCAGGGGTTTTCTCCCTACCCAGAATTTTAATTCCATAGGGCTCTTTTATTCCTTTGTCATTATATTTATTCGGAGACGATTAAAATTAAAAGTATTTTATTTCTAAAAGTTGAATTCGTTTTTATTATGCGTCCTAAATATGTAGGTCTCTATGTTGGATATACAATATATACCAACTGATGTCAATTCAATAAATAAACGAACTCGTATTTATAATAAGTTTTGTGATGGGTAACATTGAAATATAAAACTGAATTTTGACTGGAATAGCACTAAATCTCATAATATTTGAAATTGGTAAGTATTATAATTATAAACGTAGGTATATCTTCACACTTAATCGATTTGCTCACATTCGATTCGACTAAAATTCGCACATACTTAGTGTAAAATTAATTTCGCTCCGCCAGTTATTTCTTATTAGGTGCATCCAAATGTAAATTATTATAATACATATACCTACGTAATATAAATTGATTGGTTTTCCTCTAATATTACTTAAGGGTCTTTTATACACTCTACATAGTCTTGGAAACAAATTCATGTTTTGCACATAGATACTAATTATAATGAACAATTTTAACTATAATATATTTAGCTACAGATGGTCCTTTTTTACGCGCTAATGCGATACACATGCGAACGAACCATCTGTACTAAATATATTATAGTTAAAATCGTTAATTATAATAATTAGTACCTACACTACCTATCCACTCGTTTCAAACTTCATGTTTTTCGCACCTGTATCGTATGTAATATCTACTAATATTGTGATGATTTCAGACGCGGACCGCGCAGTAGAGGAATGGAGGGCGGCAGTGGAGTGGTGTACCGCGTCGTGGGCCGCACGCGCAGCAAGGCGGACTGCGGGCAGCAGACCGAGCGGCAGCCGCCGGCGCCGCGGCAGGACACCACTTGGAAGAAGTACACGGATTCGCCTGGAGTCGGGACGCCGCCATTGGTACGAAGCTTTTTTTAATTTAACATCTCGTGTGTCGGAAATATTTTTTCCAAGTTCAGGCTAAAGAGACAAGGCGATACTCGCCCAGCTATCAGCTATCACCGCCGGGCGAGTATCGCCGTGTGTCTGTTTTTTACACGGGTGTGCGTATCTTTTGTTCGTGTTCATAGCCCATAGTTCATAGCTTAGTAGCTCGCTGTGAGACCAGTGCCTAAGGCTGTGGCTCCATCGAGGCAGAGAAGAGCAGAGATGTGCAAAATTGACCAATTACATTCTTCAAATTCAAAATTCGAAACACTGTGATGCGGTCTCATTGGCCAATTTTGCACATCTCCGCTCCTCTCCGCCTCAATGGAGCCACAGCCTTACACTTGTCAGTTCTTACGTAAGTCAATTTCTTCATCTCGTTCCATAGTATAGCTCCGTCCCTAAAAGTTACGTAAGAACTTACAGGTTTAATCCCGGCCTATTAGATTTCCCGTTCGCCGATCCACGTCAAGGCATATCAGGGCTTAATAAATAAATATCACGGGACGATCTTACACAAATCAACCTAGTCCCACACAAGCTCGATTAAGGCTTGTATTGTGGGCACCAATATTATTTCGATAAAACTAGGCAAGGTATCTAAGACTACGGAAATCGTTAAAGAAAATAATGAATATGTATGTAAGGTAAGGTGGGGTGAGGTAACGGTTTTTTTAATGGGGTAAGACAAAAAGTGGTCCTTCTCTCCAGAAGGACAGATAATACCTACTGTGGCAAAAATAATGAGCAAATAAATGTTTCTCATATTCTTACCTGGCAATGTATTACGTACATACCATCCATACTTATTAGCTATCGAGCCTGCTTTCTCTGTAATGTAGTACGCTATGAAGAAATTTTAATGGTGCTATCAAATTAACGCATTAATTATTATGTTCTGTACTAAGTACACTAAGTAGTTGATTGTTGTCTGGTGTAACATTAATACCATGGTATGTTTGTACGGCCGCATCTGATAATGTATACGTACTATTGCATTTCATAACGTATGTTGGTGGCAGAGGGATCAAATTCATTAACATTTACGGACTCGACCATACACATGTTATTGCATTCCATAGATCGAAATATTGTTTATTCACCTTCATTAGATACGAAACCAAAATGAGTTCTGCCAGCCAAATAAACGGAAAATAGTTATTTATGATACTAATGCGGAAAGTAGGCTTTTTTCAGTGCTCGCTTCACTCGTGTTTTCTAGGTAGGTCTCTCAACGTAGTATTAATTGCATACTCGTCCTGAAAAAAGCCTACTTTTAAACATGTGTATCATACAACATTTTACAATGCATTATGCGATGAAAACCTATCTCGGCAGTGCCAATCAGGCCATGCGGATTCATTCCCGCATACGTGCGAACAAAAAAAACACTTTCTGTGCAAAAGTTTACCCTTAAAAAGACCACTTTCGAGCATATGCATTGTAAAAGCAATTTATAGATTAGGAAATGCGACGGTAAGTTTTACATCATGACTGATTCTATTGTCAACGGTTGCAGAGCCAGCCCGCGCCCGCGCCGCCGAGCCCGTCGCACGGACGCAAGAGTGAGCGGCGCGCCGGCCACCACTCGCCGCAGCATCACAAGCGGGAGAAACTAACCGCCGCCCAGCAGTTGGGCATCGCGCCGCATCCACAGGTCACCATCTTGTAACTTCTAGAAGGAAGTATGGGGGGACGCTACCGGAACATTAACCTGCAGCTAGAACAAAGGGAAATGGGGCGAATGAGCACAGTGGATGCTCGACAGCCCGCTCCGGCCGAGCGTCCCTCCTTAACATAACATAACTTCTGAACGAGCGATATTATAATATATTTACCACAAGCGGCACTTGAAATTGTACCTAATTCTATTTTCAACAAGTATAAGACTGACATTTGAATGTCATTTTTGATCTGTCAGCCTGTTTTAGTGTTAAAGACTTCATTACTGACTTTGTTTATTTAAGTAACACCTTGTATTCATCGTAATGAAAATATGATGAAAGAAGCCATTTTTCTTTTACTCGTATCTGAAATACCTCTCTGAAAGCCTATTCATTGCCTAGCTATTACGTAGACAAGAACCTCTTATTTGTCAAGACTATATATTTATTCGAGAGACGAGAGATGAATTGGTATTCATGGGTTTATACTATGCTTTGGAAAACCTGAAAAAACATTATCGTTTTCAATTTACACGTGTTAGTCTATAAGTTCTATGACATATTCTGTAAAATTTCCTCCACAGTATGCGGCTGCTAATCCGTCGAATCAACACACTTCAAGAAGTGGCGGGCCTCAGGTGAGAATAAATAGCTACTAGATTGTTGTGCTTAGGTTTACCCAGAGTTAACAACGTAAGCCTAACGCGTGCTTACTTTCTATCCCTCTTGCTCGCACCACCTCGCACTAATTGAGTATGAGAGGGATGTACAGAAAGTAATCCATCGTTAAGCTCACGGAGCTAGCTCGATAATCAGCACACTGTTTATGTTCACACTAAGGAGAAGTCCAACGAAATGAGATTCCGGCTAAATGTATTGTCAACACTGTACATGTTTATTCCAATCAACACCTCTGAGAAACACTAATATAAATAATAATACAACAAAAACGTTTGACGAGTTAGATACCTATTTGAACGCCCAATATAGACTCCCGTAGAGTACAGTAAAGTTCTCATTGATTTATAGCATGGTTTGTTGGAACCCATGGCCATTTTAGAACCATGTTAAAATGAAAAGTATTTTGAAGAGTCTTACAGTCAAGTGCAAAAAGAAGTATCGAAAGAATCCGCTCATAAATATGTTACGACGTTCTTATTACACACTGGGACATATTTTTGAACATTTATGTGTACACTTTATATTGTCTTTGACTGTACAATCTGATTGATAACGTTACTTTTGACATAGTTCCTGATTATCCATGGGTTCCAATTGATTGAGTGTACCTACTTTAACATGCTTTAATACGTAAATCTTCAATTATTTTTCAGATCCAATCGCCCAGTGGTACATCTTCGCGTCCGTCAAGCGTGTCCAGCGGAGGTAATGGCAGTAATTGCTCCAGCAAAGCCAAAGTACCTCAGAACTTCGGCTACGTGAAGAGACAGAATGGGGTCCAGCAACCGACTTCACAGTCCAATAGCCCCCCGCAACATGGTCACGGTAATATATTAAAAGTATTGTAGTCGAACTCGAGTTCATTTAGTTATACTGCTAAAGCGATTTGTTTTAATTTGGCGTGGCGATTATCAATATTTCGGTTCGATGGCAAAGCGAAATGTTTCGATATTTAATCGAAGTTGCACGACAAGTCTAATAAAAAAAATGTGTGTAGGCTTCTTATTGGCAAGATTATACTAGGTTTAATATTAATAGATCGTGAACTTAAACAAATACAAAGTGCTAGTAAACAACCTAACATTTAGATACTTACATTCAATTTCGTTACAGACAAGGCGTCCGCCGACATTTTTATAAAAATGTACAATACCTGATATTCGTAGTTTCAGTGAAAAAGGCCTACAACTGATACCTACAAATATATTGGTTATGTACCTATAAGGAATAGCGAAACATTTGTAGCTAAGCATCTGTTACATCCGTATATTTACCTTATAATGTAATTTACATCAAATGTCTTATTCATACAAGTCAAGTACATACATAAGGTGATTTTGTTATGCTTTTTTGACCTTTTAAATATATGTATTAATGCAGTTCTCTGTTTATACTTTGGAGTTCGTGAAGAGAAATGACCCCTTTAGTACGACTACGAAATACAAATAACTGCACGATGCTACTCATTGCTAGATGGCGCTATAGAACCTTCAAGCACGACATCTTTTGACGGATAGTATAAAATCTTATATCGGCATGGTCAATATAGATGGCGCTGTTTTCAAAAAGAAAAAAGTTTTGGAAACTTGCTTAAATAATATCATCAAAATCTAAAAATACTCTTGAATTATTAAAGAAAAAAAATACATATCTTGTGGTAAAATCGCGTAGATTCTGTAAACAAAAATAATTAAACATGGACTGGTATTTAAAAACAAATGTCATGTCAATTTAGACAATTGCTAATTAAAAAAAAAAACCTTCCCGCCAACCTAAAACAACAAGTTTGAGTTTATTTACTTTGTGATATTTGTAAGTATAATGTATTCCAAAGTGTAAATGACGAGTGAAATTAAAGGCAGTCGTGCAACGCAATTAAATTGTTAGCTTCGTTCGTTGTTCTAGGTGGTAGAATGGCACAAGTTTCAGCAGTTCCTCGTACTAAGGTTAAGGTATCTGGCGGTACCCAAACTTGCACACAAGACCTGCAGATTCACAGTAAGTTAAATACATATAAGTTAATTACATACAGATAAAATATGATAAATATTCCATTGGTTTAATAAATGAGTTCTTCAATTCATAACTTTATACATAAATCCTGTGTGCTCACCTTTATTTTACGTGTAACAGAAAACGGAATTGGTCCGAAATCATACTCGCTCGGTGGTACGGCTGCAGCGCAGCTTTCAGCATCTGTACGGGAGAGACTACTTGGTTCACAGTCCCTGCCTAAACCAGGCACACATGATTTTGCTGCACTATTTCACCATCACAGGTATGTTGTTTCCAAAAAAAACTTCGAAAATCAGAAGTTACATAGAATTTCTTCAAAAATATTATTTCCATCATGAGTTGCACAAAACAGCTGACCTTATACTCAACTGAATGTTGTAATTGGACAGGCAATTGTTTGGCTGGCATCAGCAATTAAACAATTTAGATGACTGCTGAGACAGTATGTTTGTGTTTTCTTTTGTTAGACAGAGAAATAACTACAGTTTCTTAGCTATAGTAGGATGTGATGTACTGAGTTAATAACTGTAATACAGGGCCGGATTTGAAAACGATACCTACAAATTAAACAGGCTACTTTTTTTCAACATGCAGAGCCTTCATGCTTTAACATATCAATTATAAAAAAGATTAAAACTACTTGTATTTAAGTTCAGTTTGCAGTTTTTGTCACTTAGCACAAATCAGATATGTATATTTAAATGTATTCCCTAAGAATTTTACATAAATTTTAATTTATTTTAGTTTCAGTGTTTTATTACTCCTATTGTACTATTCTTCATATGCATATACATATTGCATATGCTATTTGACCATAGTAATTTTTTTTTTTCATCACAATTTTGTTACAAACTGTTTAAATAATTGTTAGTAGGTATATTTTCATTATTTTTGAATTGGATATTGCTAATTAGCATCATTGTCCTTTACATTTTACGATGTATATTATTTGTTAACTTTGAATTTTTGATCCAATCCGGTCCTGTGCTACCGCCTCTGGGCAAAAGATATAATTCTAGTGAGAAGTGAATTCTTGACTTCAGTGGTGGTGAATTCATTGAGGCGCATTTCGTTTTGTTTACATTATGTGAATAAATAAATAAACTAGGTATATAAAATACAAAATGTCACATACATTCAGGTAGGTAGATATGTTCAAGTGCTATAAATATTTTGTTTACTGTGCACTTGTCATATCTTATCAAGTTATCATTGTAAGCAAACAAGTTAAGTTGCTTACATCTTTTAAGTTCCTGGGAACTTTTATATCAGTGTGATACTGAGTTTGGAATTGACCACAACCTGTTTTTTTTTAGAATAACTCCAAGAGGAGGAATCAAGATCAGTGATGGAAGTCTTTCGGACACTCAAACTTACTCTGAAGTGAAGTCGGATTATGGAATACCTTATGCTCCTTGGCTGAGGCACAGGTAAATATGTTACATTACTTGTAGATAATAGCTATTATGTATGAAATATTAATTAATAATTTACTTAAAAAAAAATTTTTCATGACAGAATGGAGTGAAGTTTGTGTGTAATAACAATAATATTAATCTTGTTCCTTATACACCATCAGGGCCTGTTGTTTCAAATTAAATTCTGTTTGTTACAATTTTATTTTATGAAAATTATACATACTTTAGTAAATGTGTCAGTGCGAACGGTAAGGTGCTTTGTACGGTGTTAAAAATTTACTTTATCAAAGAACACACAAGATCAATTTTTATGAGACATGATCCCTTTTCGTTTGCACTTATGCAAATTGGAGTAAATATATGTGATTGATGCAACTGGCCCTAAGCTGTAAAATTGATCAAGTTGTATGTTACATGTACCCACTTATCATAGCATTGTCACGATCATTAACATGCCGAGTTCATTTCATTCCGCCTATGTCCACTGTGTGCTATTTGTGTTTTTTTTTTAAACCATATGTATCACCCTAGACGCGTATGGAAACGTTTTTCTCAGTCATGCTTCTCCTGACCAGGTTCAGTTGTGGATAAAAATAGTAGATTGTGTGACAAGGTATCAAAATGGTATATTTCCGCTTATGGTGCACACTGAATCCCAAATTAAGCAAAGTAGAATCCTGAGTGAAATTAGGTATTCAAGTGTTAAGGCCGAGTCACACCTGTTGCGTGTGCAGTACGTGCACATGCGAGTGTTCGTGGCGTGTGCATTAGCGTAGGAAATGTCTTAATAGAAGGCACGCCTGAATATAAGGCACGCCACGAACGTACTGCCATCAAGTGTGACATTTCCTACACTATGTGCATTTGCTTCACACGCCGGTGTGGCTCGGCCTTTAGCGCCAAGACGAAATACTTTTGAGACCGTATGACACATAATATTCACATCACCTATTAAGAAAAAGAAACTTATGGTTTCAACAAATTTAAATATCTGAAAGGTTATATACAGGGTGTTCCACAAGCCACTGAAAACCTTGAATACAATAGTATAGCCTACTAAGTCACCCCGTAGTACCTAGTAATAGTAGACATACTAAACAACTTTTAATATGGGGACAATCACGAAATCTAAAAAAAAAATGTCTTTTTATACATTTTGACCGATTGATCACGACATTTTATATGAAAAAGGCAATTTTTTTTTGAGATTTCTGGGTTAGCTCCATAGTAATAGTTATTCAGTTTAACCTACCAAATCACCCCGTTCAAGGTTTTCAGTGGCTCGTGGAACACCCTGTATAAAAATTGAAATCGATTTTTGATACTAAAATTTCCAATAATCTTAATCACTTAAATATTTTTCAAAACTCACAATGAAATGTTGTTGAAGAGAATAATGGCAATTTGACCCCTCCGAGCAGCGAAAATCAAATCTCTTTGTTGAATGGGTGATGTGAAGATTTTTTAAACACAGCTGGCCAGCATGTCCCTTGACCTCATTTCCCCTTTCAGCAACACTTACTCGGCAAGCGGGCGGCTCTCCGAGGGCGAGTCAATGGAGTCCCTCACGTCCCTCCATTCGGCCGCGCACAACCACACCTCCTCTCCTAATTCACATCACCGCAGCTCACTCACTCACAATAAACTCATCATGCACCGGGAACCGCAGGGCTCCAGGCTAAACCGGAGCAACAGCATTAGGTGGGTTCGAATAATTGAATGCCAGGCAATATAGTACATTGTATAAGACTCCTATCGCCTGGTACAGCGGACAAGTTTCGAAATTGTGACAGATTATGAGAAATCATATTATCTTTCTCAGGGCAAGGACCCATTACTCGAAAGCTTGTAACTTGTAATACAAGCGGAAGTCCTTATCTAATTAATAGTGTCAAAAAGAGACTTCCACTTGTATTACAAATTACAAGCTTTTGAGAAATGGTCAATAAAAAAAAGGTAAGTACAGTAGAAACACAAATTGTAAACACCACAACCCTAAAGTTCCCTACGAGGATTGCTGGCGTCCATAGGCTATGGTCAGGCAGCTTGGGTATCCTTGTTTGCTACCATAGTGGTATAAAAATCACCGGTTTTGTAAAAAAGTGACAAAATCCTCAATTCATATTTTCACTTACAAGAAGGTACCATAATTATTAATATTGCAATTAGTATAACTAAACATGGCGAATTGTTGCATAAAGCCATTACATAATAAAAACTTATGAATGTGAATCATACAAACACTTGGGGTGTACAGTCATTCACAATTCTCATCTTCAATCACTAAATTCATTTACCATGCTTATAACTCCTTATTCATTGGCATTCAACTCATTAATTGAATTCACTCAACTCAATTCGAAAATATATAATAAAAAGCCGTTTAAAAATAATATTTTTATTAATTACAATTTTAGCTATCTGAGAGATAGGACTTTCCCAAGGTATGCCACGGTTGGAGATATGTTTGTCTTTGCTTCCAGGTGGCACGCTTCCCGTATAAGTAAATTCTTATGTAGGATCCACATCAAACAGTCGGAGTTGACGCACTTCTCATTAGAATTAAATAATTGTTAATTGTTTTGAATTAATCTTTTGAATGCTTTTCCTCACGTGTCTAAATTGGCCCTAGAATCCCTAGATATACCTACGCCAATAATATATTAACTCATAGTAGGCACGAATAACGAAGATGAATTTTATTTGTGAGTAGAATCTTGACCATTTAAGACGTTAAATTAATTGAAATAATAATATGTTATTACATGAAATCGCAAATATAGGTATTGTACTGCATTAAAAGTTTTTATTTCCTTTAAAATAATGATAACGTGCACCAATTCCGGTCGTTTTATGTGATTTATTATTATTAATCTCGCATGAGTTGGCACGGCTTCTTTACACTAATTTACTGATTTATACTTACGTACACATTTTGTTACACTTCACAAATTGCAATGTCACTCATTATTTTTGAAGCCATTGATGAAAACAAATATTATTATAGTAAACTATAATGCGCAGTTCATATTTTTTGATTTTATCATTAATATATAAGCTATTCAAAATTAATAGTCTTTTAATCACATAGGCGATAATTTTATAACGGGCTTTTGTCAGCTAAATGTGTCGTTTACGTGCCGTGCCTTATGTTGCATTCATACTAGGAGTTAAATATACTTAACATTTTTCTTTACTCGATGCTAGTACGGTCGGCTCTAATAATATGTATACGATTTTGATCCTTATGCCTTCGACATACTTTCCGGAATGTATACATATTATTAGACGTGTACATAGATATATGATCTGTGTAACTCCAAGTGTGGACGCAGCCTTAGGCGCAGAACCCACGGCTCTGTTATGTGTTAAAGTAACTCTGAAGGCGAAGTAAATGATGTTCAAATGCGTCGTGTGTTCTGGGCCTTATGTATCCGTTAACGCAGTCTTTTATCAACTAAGAACAAACATTAAAATATAGTATTATTGCAGATCCACGAAGTCCGAGAAGTTGTATCCATCGATGCTGCAGAGGTCTTCCGAGAGTGACTATGAGCCTTATTATTGTCTGCCCGTGCAATATGGACCAGGGGGTCAAGGTAAGTTATATTGAACCTGTGGAAACAATCCAAATGTATAGTTATTAAGTATATGTATATTCATGCACAAGTATATAAAGGCATATATGTTAATGTAAGTATTCAGCGTCTTCTCATTACTTAATCTAAGCAACTGACTTGGACGGGACAATCCCTTCTCCCAACCCTGTATCCCTCTTTTTGTCCCTTGTATACTTCTAGTGTTAATCGGCTATGGTTTTCCGTAAGGTTCCCTAGACGGGCTTTGTTCTAAATTTGAACGAGATTACATTTGCTGATTTATGCAAGACCACAGAAAGCGATATGACATTATCAGTATTCGGCCACCCCTATTTTGGCAGTTGTTTAAAAACATCTTGCCCCCAAAGCGTCATCATTAGGCATTTAATCGATTCAGGTCAATAGTTTTTTTAGTACATATAATTTGTCCAATCAATCTTTAAAATCCCAACATAGCTCTCGGTCACGAGTGAGACAACAGCACTTCTGCGCCGCTGACAACTGGAAATGTCTCCAAAACTATCATTCCGGATCATAACAAAATTATCCATTCAAGGGGACCGATGGGTCTGACTTTAAGAGGTTACGAAATGGCGCATCACGTCACATTGCTAACGGTAAATAGTCTCTGAGATAGGCGTAAATTAGAATCATACTATCTCTGATTTTTATTTTATTCATAAACGTCTCTTAACTTGGCGGTTAAGTATCGTTTGTCCCTTTCCATCTTATCAATATTCTATAAGAGGGAAAGGACCAAACGATATCTTAGTCGAAGTCTATAATCCAGGTATCGGGTACGGCGTGTCGGAGCCGCCTTCGCCGTCGCCGCGGTCGGCGCTCAGCCCGACGCACCAGCCGGGCAACGTCGTGCACACGCCCAGGCATTCCCACCACTATTCCAAGAAGAACGATGATGGTACGTTTGTAAAACTAACGGCTCGGACACGAACACGCGCGAATTGTGACGCGGCAAGCGGGTTATCTGTCTTTTGCACGGTCCAGAGTGTCCAGACGCGCAACGCGCGATTCTTACGCCGCGGCCACGACATCGGTCTAAGGCGACCGGCTTAGCGGAAAACGTATGGTGCTCCCTCTCGTACCCATATCGGCATCCCGCTCCAACTCATGGATTCCTCGCCGCTGGTCGCCTTAGACCAATGTCGTGGCCAGGACATTAGTGTGGTCCCCACACCCCACGCTGGATTCATATGCGCATATCTATACGGGTAGTTCTATGCGATTATTCAGTCGCAACAATCAAGTCATCACCATTCCTAAATTATTGACGAACAGCGTATAAATAGTGGAGTCATTTTCGATTATCTTGTAGCAGACGCATGTTTGTCTGCTATTCTGGCATAATAGTCTCGTTTGCTTTTATAAAACGGTAAATAAGGTGGTGATGGTAATGAACAAAAAAAAACGCGTAACAAAATCGCATAGAAACACCGACGACATTGTAAATTTCTAGTAGTAATGGTCACTCAGCTACTCTGCAGACAGACAAACGCTTAACTTTATACGGGGCCCTAAAAATGGTGACGCAATTCAATGGTTTTGTATGAATTTGTAATGCCGTGAGTCTGGCTCTATTTTATTGGAAGGAGGTGGTCTCTAAGGTACTTCGCGTCTCAGGAGACGGTCTCACAGCATATCATATTTTTTTTACTGTGTTCTTGTATTCTTTATCTTCATAAAGAGGTAGCATATTTCCTACGAGTACAGACATACATAATCATATGTATTGTATTCTTGTCTTCATAATTCCACATGTACATCGCCGTCGCCACCAAGTGCAATTAAAATCAAGAAATAAAACTAGGTTACGTTTTCGTCCTCAAACTCATTCTGGTTTATTTTATATTAAACTAGCTGTATTAAAGTAATAGTTACTCGTTACCTGTAGTATAATACGACTCTGTACTTACAAACAAATAACCATAAATAAGGACAATAATTTTCTCCGGCCGGCGTCGGTCACGCAATACTTGGGTTCCATTGATAATTTTGTTCACAATGAATGACTGTACTGTACTCTTACCTGGACACCTTACAATGAAATGGTTATGTTTTTTGCATGTAGGTACCTAAGTATAGGACCCGTCGTTAGCCTATTGTGTAATTTAAAAAGTTGTTAAGATTTTTTTACGCTGTTACTGATAGGAAATATTACTTGAAATCAGTTTGCGGTTGTTATGTCAACACCACATCCCTTAAAACAGTTAAAGCTAGATAAGTTTAACAGCTAGCTATCGTTTTTTACTGCCACTTTTATCAAAGTGGTCGCTTTAGGTTTCCCAAAATGTAATCACAAGATATTAATTCCTTTCATATTAATTCTCGATAATTCCGCAGTAGCAATACTGTTCTGATGTGATATAGGTACCTAAAGATTTTCCACATCATCTGGAGGCTCTTGTGCCCGTGCCCGACACAACCCCAATAATCAGCTTATTCAATAATTCACAACGTCAGTAATTTAGTGACATCAAGGTGTCGAATTGGGTTTTAACATTTCGATTCATTGAATTATCTTGAAATAATAAATCGTACCAGAAGGTTGCTTTCGAAATTCCAAATACCTACACTTTTTTTCTGTAAAATAGTATTGGTAGGAACTTGTAACTGGCTTTTTGTAACCTAATTAAGTTAACTTTGTTGTGTTAATAGCTGTTGGTTCTCAGATATATAATAGCCCCCTTATTTATTAAACGTCTGCTAACTTGACAAGCCGCTAATAATTGTTTGTCCCTTTTGCCTTATGGACACAATGTTAAGACCGTAAGGGACAAACAATAGGCATGATGACTGGCAAGTCAAATCAGCATCTTTTTTCGAACTGTCAAAACGATCACCACTATGGAATTTTATATGAAATACTCAAAAGTGACGTCACGTTTGAGTACTGCCAAATGACCTACTCTTTTAAGTTCTTTTCAATTTATTAAATAGAAGTTCTGTACAAAAATTACTGCTATCTACATCTTAGTAATAATTTCTTCGTGTATTATGTCGTGCATAATGTTAAATAATTAATTTGAACTACAGTCATCATCCCTATTATTAGCGGCTTGTTAAGTTAGCAGACGTTTATGCATAAGGGCCCATACCGGCCCGTATCGAGTACCGGAGTCCGTATTTTGGCTTTATTTTTAATAGGTAAATGAAATAGAAGTTTACGACAGAGAACGTGCACATTTAGGTTAGAAAGTTGTATACTAGATACGACAACTAAAGGTGAAATTGGCCTTATGTTTAGTGTTCCAAGTAAGTCGACGTCAGATATATCTTTACAATTTAACCTCGTGAGGCCCTGAGTCATATATATATTACATAACATTTTGACTTTATAGATATAGTGTCAAAGTTAAAATTCGGTTGAAGTAAGTGACGTCACCAGGCCTCAGGAGGTTAAGGCAGCCGCTGCGGCTGAAAATGCCGAATTTTTAAAACGTAATAAATATAAGGGCCTTGGCAAAGAGTACGATTTTGTACCGTTTGGCGTAGAAACTTTAGGTTCTACCCAACGCACCAAATTGGCAATCGCAACGGCCCCAGCGCACGCAAATTGTTTGCTGAGATCGCGAAACGTCTGGTTGATGTAACTAAAAACCGAAGAGCTGGCGACTTCCTCGCACAACGCATCAGTATTGCGATACAGCGAGGAAATGCCGCCAGCATCCTCGGTACAATGCCACAAGGGCCAATCTTAGATATAGGTTAGGTTAAGAAGATTAGTTAGATTTAATCTATGTACATAAATTGTAGTTTTGAAAATAAATATATTACAAATTTATGTGCCAAAATATTATTTACGTACACATCCGTAATGTCAAAGGAATAAAGTCGTGTAAGTGCCTATGTTTTCCGGCATTTATTGGCACCTTAACCGTAATGATATACACCGTGTTTTTATTGATTTCCGTTAAATAGGACAGGTTATTTGGGACATTAATAGAAGTTGCGTAGTGTATCGGCTTTTGTTTAATTCGTAAAAAATATATTTTTTCCGTTTTCATACATAATAATTGAAATAGCAAGTGTGAGATAACCTTAAGAATAAGATCTCAGGTGACTGACGGCACATGTCAAAATAAGTTTCATTAGGATGTAATAAAGGTTGCAATACACTTGTTCAGTCATTAAACTTATTTTTTTAATAACTCAATAACAGTAAGAGTAAGGGTCTCACCAAACTAGTCGACGCCGTTTCGGCTAATCGCGTACGGAAAAAGCTTTATGTCAACGCAATAAGAGCGAGGACATCGTAAATCGGCTCGGCGCGCGCGAAACGACGTCTTTCGACGAGAAAACGGCGTTTTGCCGTAAAGCTGTTCGCATTCGTACGACCCCGTTTGCAGCCTAACGCACACGTTCGCATTTCTAAATCTCCTAATACCGCCGTACGGTACCGGAAAGAGTTGAACGGCTCCGATCACGGCCGAGTTCCTACGATAAGGACCGGTCAGAGCTGGCGGAAGCCGTTCAGCGTCTTCGACGGCCGAACATAGCTGACGACGGCCGAAAAGAGCCGATGACGGCCGAAGTGGCTACTGATGCGTTTGTATTTATTCATTTGAATTATTACCCACATTAAAATCTGCAATAGATCTGACAACACGAAGTAATACTGTCGTAATCATACACGTCTGTTCAATTTCAAACTAGTTACTAACAACTAGTCTCCAAAAATGAGATTTACGATTGCCGATCACCCGCTGTCCTATCTATCTGTTCGTCGGACTCAGCGGCTGTATGCGTGCTGTCTGACGTCTCGACGGCACGGGAGAGCCGACCGCCGCTTTACAACTGTTGCGGTAGCAAATTGCAGCCGATCGAGCGTTTCGGCGGCCGTAAGGAGGTTGAGACTGCTTAACGCAGGTGTTCAACCGCGGAGACGGTCGATCGGCTAAATGCGAATAGTGTGGTGTAAAACACTCGGCGAAAGCCGACTCCGCGTCGATTGGTTTGGTGAGACCCTTAAGGTACTAGTTTCTTAGACAAATTGATCATTTTTGACCTAAATAATCTTCCCTTTAATTTAACGGAAATCAATAAAAACACGGTGTATTTGTAAATACCAGCTGAAAATCAACACCTTCGCAGAGAGGGTTACAACCGTTTAAAACTTTTCCCACGTTTAGAAAACATTAAAGTTTAACCTCATTTCACCAGATTAACTGCAAGTAATCAAAGATTTATGTCTTTGCCACTTGATTGACGTGAGAATAAAATTACAGCAGTAAATCAATGATATGACGATATACTGGAAAACGATATGGGCTAGGTGCGACCTAATCAATTTTATAATATAATTACTCGCAGTCTGCTAAAACGATTTTATTGTTTATCAAATTAATAATTTTATTGAGAATAATCCAATAAGTTGATAATTGGTTTAATTATTAAGCATTCGTTTCATTTACTTTTCTTTTCGGTTAATTCATTATGGAAGTTTCATTATACGTGGTTTCCAGATAATTAAAGAAATATAATTATTTTTGAGGAAATAAATTTCGTGTTTATTATTTGTGGTTACTGTAACTGCATCTGAAACGGACATCCGTAGCAAATAACAAGTGAAAGTCATTACTCATAGCCACATAATCTATTATTGTAAACAAATACAATTTCTATTCTATTTCCAAGCGATTGAACGGTCACAGTGTATGCGTATTATGCGTTTGTATTGTACATGAGGTTGGTCGTTGTGGCCACAGTAATTTCCTATCTGAACGTTTCCTATCTGCGATTTATGGGCAGTTTCAAGGAGATGTTTTTTGTAAATCACCTATTAAGCTTGTTCACGAAATAAAGTAGCCATCGTAAAATTAGTCTCTACTGTTACACAATAGTCCCATGTAGTTCTAACAGCCATGGGACTGTAAATTCATTCTTCTGTTTTATGTTTAACAGTCCAATATCAAAAAGCATTCGCTTAAAAGTCGTCAAAATCAAAATAACTTCAGGTAATGCTTAATGCAAAAGATCACAACCAAAAAAGTGCGAAATTCCGAGACGATTTTAACAATGTTAATCTTGAAATAGGTAATAAAAATTGTAGTCACGAGATTCACAGTTTATTATAGTATCGCAAGAGTAATTTAATTAAGACCCATTGGGAAACTAAATGACCCAAAATGGTAAAATAAAAAGAAACACTACTTAAATCCAGAAGTTTAAATAAAAGTCCATAATTATGGAGTAATTGATATAAATATCAACCACAGCGTCCAAAAATATATGCGAAGATTCTTTGTAATAACACCCATACTAAGGTACGGTCTCATACAAAACAAAGAATTATACAGCAATGGCTACTTTATTTCGTGAACAAGCCTTAATGCGGCTATATTGATTCATGATGGTTCACAAATCGGCCAAATATGTTCAATTTCATTTCATTATTTGTCATTCTGCCATGGTTCTAGAGTGGTCTCCCTTTTCCAGTTGGTTTGAGTGTAAATGCTTGAATTTTCCCACAGTACACGGATCTACCGCGTCGCTGGTGTCGACGGCGTCGTCTCTGGCAGCAGGCGCGGGCTCTGAGGAGAGGCAGGCACATGACGTGAGTATACAGATTTATTTTTATACCACGTCGGTGGTAAACAAGCATACGGCCGGCCTGATTGAAAGCGCTCACCGTAGCCTATAGACACCTGCAACCCCAGGGGCTTCCATTATATACTTACTAAAAAGTTAATTCCGTACTGAGTCAACGAAGCGTGTTTTTATATTATATTTTACAATGCCTATGCCCAGAAAATCTATACATTCGTATTTTGAGCCAAAATATATTCTCATATTCTGTATTTTTCCAAACGGTTTAGTTTTTAGTTCAAGCGGTTTTTTCTTCCATACGTATAATACCTACTTTGCAACATGTTGTTTTCATGATAATGGTTGAAATATTTCGTATAGATTAAACAGTTTCCAGACAGAGACTTGCGAACAAATTTGATCGTGTGGTAGAAAACTATAACTTATGTAAGGTACAAAAACACTATTGATATCTTGTTGAATTAAAAATAAACATTTACATTAATCGCCTTTTTTTTCATTACTTTGCACGATCAAGATTACATAATTATCTATACTTATGTAGGATTGTATGTAGCTACAAATCTGAACCAAACCTATAAGAGTATCTAATTATATTTAGTACATATTTACATGGGTGCCTATTTATTTGACTAATGTTTTTGAATAAGTAATTAAACACGCGTATTTTCAAAAGTTAGAATATTTTGTTTTACGTTTACATTTAATGACAGGCAAATCATTTCTAGCTCTTTTGCAAAACAATAAAACAACATTTCTACAATTCTTTCTTCTTTATTTCGATAGATATTTGTGCACTGGACTGTCCAAAGGCCAGCTTAGTACGTGTGTGCTTTTCCTGACATGCGACCAAAATGGGTGTGATAGGTTAAAATAATTCAACAGCCGGTGCGAGAATAAGGCAGTGCCAACTGCCAACGTAAAAGGATCAGGCGGTTGAAAGCCGTTACGCGACAGTCACCGGCTTAGATCTGATCTACGTAGGTACCGGTGAATAAGCGGAAAAATGTGTTTTCGTATTTCAAATGAGGCATCGCCAAGTTAAGAGCCTAAATAATGTCACTGTATCTGCCAACCTTCGTAGCCTACTTGGTAGTAACGCTTATGAAGCTGGGGGTTCCGTGTTCAAATCCCTTATATATATCGTCTCCCTATATATATATCCCTTATATATCATTATAACAGAGTGTACAACACAAGCCTTAATTGAGCTTACCGTGGAACTGGGTCGAATTGTGAAAAAGCCACATCATATTATGATTTATAAAAGAGAAAATAAAAGTACTTCACAAGGAGGGGTTGCTGTTTATCTCTAATTCTTATACTTTTTAATTATTTTGTCGTAATACAAGATTATATTTGGAAATTTATGATGTCTTCCTTCATACATACATTCTTTAATACAATCGGGGCATGAATATGTATTTTTTTATCTGGTTCTGTAATTTATATTAAGCTAAAAAACTGAATACATAATATTTGTGCCTTCGTTCAATGAGAAAGAATTTTCAGCGGTAGACATTAACATTGTTCAAAAGCAGTAATCTGTCTTCTAAGTAACTTACCTGTATAAGATACTCTTAAAATAGTCTTAGAATTTAAGCCTGTAAGATGAAATTGTGTGAACGTCATTATTACTCCCAATAAAGTAGTTTAATATCAACAGGTTCGGAAGCTGCGAAGGGAGCTCGCTGACGCCAAAGAAAAAGTACACACTTTAACTACTCAACTGACAACAAACGTAAGTACCTATTATTATTAAATAATTGCCTCATTTAGTTCGGAACGGTTCTCATAATTACTATACCCATTGGAAACAAATTATGTACTAGACAATGCTTTCTTTTAAACCTGTCACAAAGGCATTTCATTTAAGTTTGTTGTGAACTACGTTTCAACACGTGAAATATGAGAATATTAATATTAGCCCGTAAAGAAGCTGACGTCTTGTGACGTCCGATGAACTAGAATAGTCAGTTGAAATCCGATCACTTTACCACAGTAGCTTCAGAAACAGTAGCCCGTAACGATAAAATTACTGCCTGACAATTGTTTTGTTGTCCAAGAAACGTACGGTCGTACGTGCAAATGAAGAGGAATGAACAATATTAACATGTAGGTATATGCCTTTGTAGAAAATCTATGTATACCTACTCTTTACTGTATAATAAGTTATCATTAATAACACTTGCTTGTGTATATTCGTTCGCTAGTCACTTCGCTAAAAGTACTGTACCTATCCCTCAAATCAAATGCCATGTGTCTTTATGATTAGTTAACCACAGCAGTAATATGTTTGCCTATGTGTTTACATTCTACACATCTCTCTCATACTTGCATATTCACCCAAGCGAGATGCAGATCAAGAAAGTCGTTTGGTTACGGCCGCTCAAAACTTAAAGTAAAATTATACAGGTATCATTCTCATTCACTTGAAGATAAATTACTGTACGTAAATCAACTGTGGTATTGTGGACAGAATTTAATCGGCGCTTACTCTGCTCCGTTGTAAAAGTTTATTAAGCACGAGAAGCCTACAGCTTAGTCAACGTATGCGATTTGTTTTATAACAATGTAACTTAATACGTGTTAGTATTCGTAGGCGTTGTTTTGCGCTCGGCAGGGAGGTCTACTTGAAATTGTTTCTGAACTTTCACTGTGATATTTAATTTTGTTGTCAACGTCAAATGACAGTCGACATTAATAACAATTTACATAATAATTATTATAATTAATATCCACTACCAGCCACTATCATCATTAACCCGTAATCGCCTACTGCTGAGCATACTTAGGTACGTAGGTCTCTTCGCGTACGTCATTTGTCCCGATCCTGTGCCAATCTCACCCAGAAACGACCCACAAATTTTGTTATAAATATCTTTGGTCCATCGAGCTGGTGGACGTCCGATGCTTCTTTTGGGAGTGGCCACCAGTCTTAAAATTTTGGACCACCTGAAGACGTCAGAAAGTTATTCCGTTATTTTCTTAATATAGGGCAAATTATAAGGAAAATGTATTTATTAGTCAAATCGCAAGCATTCATTTTTTTTTTGCGTCAAATGATTAATGAATAAAACAAAGCCGCTTGACCCGAGTGGACACAGATACCATTCTAGTACACAAGTATAGCAGCACCTTGGACTGCAATTTGCCGGCGGTTCTGCGGCCGATACCATATCGGGTGGCGGGTATGTGTGCCAGCCGACAACTGCTATACTGTCACATTGTGATGCGCGTTGATCACTTACCCACTCACTAGATGGAGCAAGCCTGTTCTATGTAAATCTATCATGCAATACAATGTGTGGCCTCAAAACAGCGTGGTTAAAAATTGTATGAAAATTACGGATATCGCCATACTCTAGCTGAAGGAACTACATCAGTCTATTTGAACGGTCAGTACTAAAAGTGACAACAAACATTGGAATCCTTATAGGAAACATTATTATGATCATTTGTTAAATTACTGATGTGATCATCGGCACTAAATATTTATACCTGCTCCAAAGAATCAATACTTTTCACTCCTAAATAACAAAACTTTCTCGAATGCTTGTAACTTGTAATACAAGCGCAAGTCCTTATCTTATTAATGATGTTAAAAGGAGACTGTCACTTGTATTACAAGCTTTTGAGAAACGGGCCTCTGATAAGTGACGGTTACACACGGCAATAGACGTACTGATGGCTATGACACTCCTAATAGAATCTGTCCTGAATTTGTTGAATAGTTAATAAAGGGAACAAGGGAAATTATTTTAGTATACATGTGCTGTTTGACATTCAGTAACTAATCAGGGAACCATGAATTAGCATTAGAGTGCGCCGTCTAATCGTAGAATTCACCTCTTAACTAACTGCCTAAATTTAAAATGCAATAAAATTTGCGCAATATGTGATACTTACTGAGTCACTGAACTAATTCGCAATCTGCCAAAATTGTATGTAGTACCTATAGTATAATGCTTAGTCTTCGGGAGATTGTCAATGTACGCGAGCTTTGAAACGTTTTCACACAGAGACCGCTGCAGACATCCTGCATCCGGAAACTGATAGATATGTGATATTGGCTGACATTTTTCATCGAGAAAGGAAAACCGCCCGCCATCTAGGTTCGACAGGCTATTGAAAATTGTTAGTAGTACGACTAGTATGCCATATTCTATACTTGTGTGCATTTCTTTGAACGTGCTTTCTCTGGATTATTGAATGGATTCCCTACACGATATCGAGAAACAAGATGATAAACACGCTTTTTTAAAGTTTATGCGTATTAAACAGGTTATTTTTTATTCCATTATAAATGTGCGTATACTGTCAATATGTTGTACTTATGTTATTCATGTTGGTTTATTAATTATCAATAAGTCGTAACATTTGTTCTTTTTACATAATAACTTAATAACAACTGCTGAAGGTGTAATACCTATCTGGGTTAACATTGTAGCGGGGAACCTGCTCGATCATTACCCGTCATTTTGTTTTTATTCGCGGGAATTCTTGAATATAAGCGCCAATGAGGAGGACCAGATGGTAGTTGCTTTACAGTACATATGCCAAATGACGCCACACATTACCCATAATTATCCACATTGATATTAGCCTCACATGTTAACCACACTGGCTTGATATATGTATTTTAAAATGAAGGCAGCATTCTCTATCGACATTACCTATATGTAAAGTTTGTACTTTCAGAATTAGGCTGCGGTCTCAGTACACATGCACATTTGTACGATGGAGGGGTGATATAGCAACTGTTGCCCTAATAAACCTCATTAAATATTAATTGGCGATAATTATAGCTAGTTTGATTTATTCGCTAACAAATTGGGCACTGTATTAAGTCTAATAATTGACTCTGTAACACAATCGTTTATTGATCGTGCCATGATAATATGTAGTTCATCTTTTTATGTAAAGGATCGTAGGTGTGTGGTTAATTATAATTATAACATAACATACAATTACTTTTGGAGTTGTGCAATACGTTATCCTTTTTATAATTTATCTTTAGTTTCGGGAATTAACGGTATTCTGCTACCTCTTTGTGTGTGGACTCACTCATTAATTCGGTCTGGTTTGACGAAGAAAAAGTGGACTTTTCAATGAAAACTCTCGAGATAGTTGTTTTTGTTCTCCTAATTTACTGGCCGGTAAAGCAACGTGGTATAAATAATTCAACGAACACACATTCATCGTTCTTGCATGGCCATTGTATAGTTTCGAGTTGTATTGTCGACGAAATACAGCTTATTTGATGTTTATCGATGTTAGATGCAACTTTCGATTACCAAAGGTTTACCTTGTTATCGAAGCCACGCTCCAGCTATGTGCCTTATATGAAAACCGTAATTTAATTTTATCGATAAGGTGAATCAGTATATCCGTTATGTTTGAGGCGGGTAAAGGAACCGATAGTAATTACTGTTACTTAGTATTAATTGCTGAGGCTAAATAGCTCGGAGCGTTAGCTGTCGATACGAGTTTTTGCGTTTCTCTCCGACGGTACATTAGCATCAAATGCGTCGAAACAAACGTTCGGTGGGTACTAACGAGGCATCAATTGGTTTCAATGGCGATTTAATTTGATGCATCGATCCCTCTTGCCCCATCTTAGCTTATTGTTTGACTATTAAGGTTAGTTGTTTTGTGCTGATTCATATAAAATAGGTAGTTACCATTCCATCACATATTATAACCTTGATTTTGATTTACGAGCTATCAGATATTTATCGCATACTCATATTATGAGGCGATCTCTTAACGTGGGTGTGGAGTGAATGAACCAAAACATGTTGTTTATTTTTTGTTTATAACCGCCAACACTATTTTAACACATTGCTGTTTTGTGGTCAGAGTCAAATGTCCGAAATATTCTTATCACTATAGGATTAGATGACCGAAAATTCAGTAATAATATTAAGATCACCGGAGTCTTTTTTTTTAGAGTAACTTTTCATATAGATTTAGGTAGGTATCATCATATTATTATTTTATTGATTAATCTGGTAGTTTTGACCACCTGGGTAGTGCAGATATTTTTCTATGTATGGATTTAGGATAATCTGTTAGAGTTTACGCGTCTATGTATATCTACTATAGACTATAGACGCATATGCATGGACTTAAATTGGAAATTAAAAACATTTTGAATACAAGGTTTGTTGACATTGTTCCCAACGTCTATAAAAAATAAAGTATACAGTTCCTACTCCTGTATATAACAATATTATTTTTAACTTTTACAAATACAAGTGTGGCAATCCTTGGGGCCCGTTTCTCGAAAGCTTGAAACTTGTAATACAAGTCACAAGCTTTTGAGAAATAGGCTCCAGCAGTCCTAGCTTGTTCCGTTCTTTCATTGATGTGAAATCGTAATTTCAAAATTAATTTCTCATATTACCGACGAAGTTCACCAAGGAATTCAATCACTAGCATAATTATGACATCCGAATTTAGTTTAACAATATAGTTACTACTCGTCCTATAAAACAGAAGTACTCAAATTATTTAATTAATGCATAGATCCATGTCGTGTCCCAATGGTAACTATAGTAAACTTGTGTATGTAAGTACCAATGCAGACCTATATCTATGAAATCCTTAGGGGCTGTTATATTAAATGTCACTGAGAAGGTACGAATTCATGCTGTAATAGATTTCCTTGACTATTCTTGCGTATAGTTTCGTACGTACGTGCTAACACGTTTGGTATCTAAGTTTGTTATTGGCCACCGGTTACCAGTGTTACCACCAACATAGCGTAAGTAGCTATGTTGCATTAAACCACCAGCACCGAAGCGTGCCTGGCGGTCCGCCAAGATTAGCAACAAGGGGCGCTCCTTGCTTCCAGCCGTTTCCATACTTGTAATAAAAACAAAAATTGAATTATATCACTTCACTTGTAACTAAAAAAGCGACAAGGTGTCTACATTGGTGGTAGTGAGTTCAGCCCAACTCGTAGGTTTACGGGTTCGAGGACTATTCTCCTATTTCGTGATCATAAATTTTTGTCACTTTTGAATACTTGGTTATTAATTCAGTTTTCTTTATTGGTTGGGAAAAGAAGTTTAATTAGGCTATAGATCTCAATAGTTTTGTATAATAATTATCACAGTAAATATTCATAATATTTTAATCACAGTGGTTCCTGACTGTCTCCTGATTTGTATGAAAATAAAGTAACTTCCACCGCGTTACCACCTTATTACGTTAATCAAGATTAAAATATGAATTATGGTCAACCGATTTGGTTCAGAAACAATCGGCGAATACAAATACCAGTTCAGTATTAATGGATCCAAAAGCTTCCATATTCCATCCAATAGTTACAAAAATGTAGAAAGACCCACGAAATATCTTACCAGCATACCAACTCCGCGAAAGATGACATCGCGAGGTAACTGGACAAATTCCAGTTGGTCTAGTTAGAGAGGACTCCGAGGTTAATAGTTAATTTTAATAGTTACGTAGTAATATGACATGATAGTCGCTTCATACACAAAAAATATACTTACACTTTCGCCAACTCGTGGAGGTTTCTAAAAACACTGGGGTTTTTAAAACCACCGTGAGATCTCTAAGATAAAATATGTCCACCACGGGCCAAAAGAAACCAATTACTAGTTAAATAATGATGTTTTTTTTGGTTTACACTATCGGAAACTATATAAATTTTGATAACAGGAAAGTAGTAAAAACGAATGTATCTACACTTTGTAGTAAACAAATATTGTTCTTTTTTCCTTATAAATATTGTTTATTTTATTTATAATAGCTTGTATATCTTAGTTACCATTCTACTTGTTAAATACTCTGGTAGACAGTAAATATTGTAAATTTGTGATATCAGTTTCTGACCAACAATGTACAAATTACAAAGCAACGTTTTATAAAAGTATGCTTACTATTCGGTTTGTTTCGCTAGTGTGTTGTGCTTGTGAATTTTCTCCGGACTATTTTGTAATCTATTGCATCTTTCAAAAATAACCTTAAGAAGTATTTAACTGGACAACTTTTGTATATTTAAGATTATCGTTTTTTTTTTTAATATTACACACATGATCTCCCTATTCTGACCACATAGTTTTATATTGTTAGATTTGTTAGTAAAATTAGATTTTAAAGTTGTGTTTATCAAATTTATTGTACACTTTGCCACTATGTTTTTAAGATAATTATGTTAAGTCCTACATTATGTTTATCTTCTACATTGTACACATTTACCGACTCTTGTTACTGTTTTACCTATTTTTCTAGTTATTTTTATGTTTCACTTTTTAGCTCGGTTGCCCTGAAAACCAGCGTCGTGTCATCTGACACGACACATGCTGAGTGGCATCCTTTTTGGCATTCAAATCCTTACTGTTTGATACTTGTATTTATTGTTCTGTATTGTATGCCACCAAATAAACCATTCTTATTCTTATTATTCTAATCCGGTAACAAGATTCATAAGTGTGTGTAGCCGAATGATGAGCTGAAAGAATTTAAAATACGTAAAATTTTTCGTGAACAATCTGGTATATCCGTAAAAAACTGGTATTTATTTGGTTATGGAGTTCAAATCCTGCAAGCCAGTTTTGTATTATCGTTAGCAGGTTTTGCAACTTTTATTTATCTGTCTATAGATTCAGTATTGCTATGCTTATTACATACACCGTCACCTGCGTTCCCAATTTAGGTATTACTATTAACTGAAACTCGCATCTTCCAAAACCTGTTGAAGAAAAAAACTACATGTAAAATAGATATGATCCTTTGTTTACATTACAAACATAACGCTCTTGTCTTGTGTGCCCGTTATCAAGTGTAACTCGAGCGTGGCCCATAAATCCCAAGTGCTTGCGCAACATATGCCGCGATAGTGTGCCCGCTCTGTCTTCATCACCACCAGGAACGAAATTGCCTAGTTATTTTTTAACAACTTATTTACGTAAGCTAGACTAAGAACTTATTAATGGTGACACGCTGGTTAAACGAGGTTTTTCCTCTATAAATATTGCTCTATTACCTATATTTTAATTAAGAGTTTAACTTTTATAGTTCTATGGAAATTTATACACTTGATTATAAATTCTATTAATCTAGCTTATGAGTTAGGTACTTATTACAAAACTCTTTTATAAATGTAGGTTTACTACTTAATCGGTGACATAATAAATAGGTATATATTCTTTTTAAAGCTAGTATAATTGATAAAATTAATAAATTCCTATTTCAAATTCCAGATAGCATTTTATATTTTTATGTCATACATTTCCATATTATCTTAAAGTGAATTAAATAAAAATTAAAAGGTATTTGCATTTTAGTTGTATATCGTCACAGTTGTAATAATATATATGTCTTCATACCCTTAACAGCCGTTACGTTTTCCATCCAGCTCTAACCACCTAACTTATGCAACCAATTATTTATGACGAATCAATCTAATTGAACCGAGTGAAACTATTTGCAAGACCAAGTGAAAGAAACCCATAATTCATTTCGATAGACATCTTTGACACTTCCGCTTATTCCCGATATTTATTCCCCGTTAACAACCAATAGAACGTGTACATGATTGGTGATCCGGGTTCCTTGGGGTTTGGTTCAGTTCCGTGACTCCGTTTTATTCAATGTAGTCACTCACCAGGGCAGCAATATAACATAAGTCAACCCAGGCCAGTGTGCATCCACGTTTGACGGAGGCCGGACGCGCGCGCGTCGCCTCTGTAGCGGTTCGCCTCGCGTTCTCGCTGACTTCAGTGACCCCTTACTATTTAAAAACTTTTTCTTGAATATTAACAAGTGATGTATTAGTTCAAGTGTAGTGCTTCAATGCCTTGCTACGAGTTTTGGTACATTGGTTTTTAGAAACGAGCGCTTTCATTTTTTTTTCAAAGCTCCATATGAGCAAAACACGTCTCTTATAATTTGTTGTTTTGTTGCCAAGACATCCGGGTGTTTTCGTTGCCGTATAAAGTATTAGATCAATTATGCTATGAAATAATTCGTGTGAAAGAAACTTGGTTTTGCAATGGAAAATAATGATGATCTGATTCGTATAATAACAAACTTTGCATTTGTTAGTTTATAGGTATGACAAATCTATACGCAATAACTATAATTGTTCCATTATCCCTATTATCAGCATGCCTACAATAATTATATTATTTACTTGAAATCGCAAGATTAGTAGGTATGACTACCCTAGTTGAAACTTCAATAAGTTGCGTGTTAGCTTTTAGGAGCAGGTAACCGCGTCCCCTTTTTTTACTGTGTTCCTTTGAGCCTATTATTGGCAGTCTATCCTGTTCGGGGACAGCCTTGCCGTGGGGAAGCTGGGGACCTCTTATTAAGTAACACGAAATTCGCTTTGCGTTACGTTTATGTCTGTATGATGACACAGGTTTCATTTACTGTAATTAGTTGAATTTACGGGAACGGGACGTTGGTGAAACTCGCCAATGGCTAATAAGTACTGCACGAATCAGTACTAGTGTTAAAAGCAAACATCAAACAGAGGAAAACTGTTTATGGGCGGATCTGGTTTTATTTGGGGTCAAACGTTTTGATACTAGCCTCGTTTGATGTGCTTTACTACATTATCATATTCCGCCTTTTCTTTTCAAGTTAACGACAGCCAGCACACATGAAAAAGACATAATTAGATAACATAAGCTTTAAATTTAAATTTACGGTCTATTAGTATAATTTTTAAACAAATTATGGGCACAAGATTGGTTTCCAAATAAACTATAGTGTAGCAACGTTGCTGACGCTAATTTAATATATCAATTCGATTGCTATGGTGCCTACAAATTTAGAAAATTGTTAATTTAGTTACTGAGCTGTAACAGTGTTGTGTGACGACTGCAGATCGCGACCCATTTACGCAACATTGTTGCAGCAAGCTCTTCTTCCTAATACTTATGTACATAGTTTATCTTAAATCATACTCGGGATATCGGGGTATCCATGTAAACATGTCATCGTGAAACCGTGTGCAACTGAGTGTATACTTTCAAAACAATCGTTTGAAAGCGTAAGACTTTCAGTCGCACATTTACTACTTCAACAAAGATTTTGTGACATCTTTGAACTTGCTTGATACACATTCGAATATGTTAACAAGGAGTTCCCGGAAAGCTTATGTAAGGCCCAAGTTCAAAGGACCTATTTGCTTACACTGGATGCCTGGATGGCACATGGAGAAAGATTTACTGTAACTTGGCACATAAATCATAGTACCATTTTACAGCTTCATTAGTTGTGAATCTTAGTTGTTTGTTCCATTCAAGTTAATGAATCTTATGAAGTTTGTTGTCTTTGTTACAACTGACACTTACATAGATAGGTACTTATTTATCTGCAACCATAATCTTTTATCTATCGATATTTGAATCATATCTCGGTACTTTAACCAACACACCTATCTACCGTGAAATGCTCTACGTCATTGATTATATTAGTGACTGTAGAAATATAATTTCGGTAGAAATGAAACCTCGGTCCATCGACGGATTATGGCGGGCTCAGTAAATCGATATTTGATTGATTTGAGACCTAGGCTCACCGAAATATGTCGCGGGCAGCGATAAAAAAATATTAAGACGCGACAACCAGTTCATTGTGATTTAATGTTGAAATAAAACCAAATATGGGACATTGTTACGTTGTAAATTTTGCTCGTTTATTTAAGAGGCAGGAAGACTGGGAGGGTCGTTTACTGGTTGTTAGAATGGACTGTCTTCAATCAGCGAAGCGCCTCCTCGGCACTCAATTGAGGTTAATTCATGTGGAGACGGGCCAGGGGATCTCTAGCGCCCTGCGACATTACTTAATGTCCAATAACCTACATCATCAAACAATAACATTCATGTTTGCTTTAAAACACTTCTGTAAAGACACGAGTAAATTTTGTAAATAAGGACTCGTTCAAAAATCATGTAATCGATTTGGGGGGATTTAGTCAAAAATCGGCCAAATATGTGTCTGTCTATGCCTAGGTAAGAATCAGCACCGATAATCTTGAAAGTATAGAACTATCTTTAATATGATTTGGATTAAAACGTAGTGATTTTATTCTCTTTGATTTGGATAGTCGCAGGCTTAACGACCTAATAGGCAAACAAAAAATGTTTTATGGTTATCCAGCCTGGCCTGTAGGTTAGAATTAGAATAGTTCATTTGTTTACAGTACAAAGACAACGAACTCGTAAAATGTTCCTCAAAAATATTCTAAGCAAACAGGTGTTCCTTCCAGAACTATAAACCCTGAACTGTAAGTTACCAGAGGGGTATTCACGCCGTGACGAATGCATCAACTTATTTAATTTATGTTTTTAACCGACTTCAAAAAGGAGGAGGTTAACAATTCGTCGAAATCTTTTTTTTTTTTTTATGTATGTTCCCCGATTACTCGAAGACGCGTGGACCGATTTCAAATATTCTTTTTTTGTTTGAAAGGGTATACCTTCTAGTTGGTCCCATTGTCACCGAATCCAGATCTGATGATGGGATCCTGGAGAAATCGAGGGAACTCTTCAAATGTTGTAGGCACACATGACATTTTTCATTTATTTTCGAAGACTAATCAAGTATTTGCATCTAGTCATGAACATCTTAAGTTGGTGATCTGATGATGGAAGGTACAACTCTTTAGCAATTAGGAGTTGGGGGATAATTCTTTAAGTATAACATATTTCGTGTATTTTGGAAGCTATTTGAGTATTTGCCTTTAGGTGGTCATCCTTTCATGTTGGTGAGCTGATGATGTAAGGTACAACTCCTTGGAGATTAGGAGTTGGGGGATAATTCTTTAAATATAACATATTTCATATATTTTGGAGGCTATTCGAGTATTTGCCTTTAGGTGGTCATAGTCTCATGTTGGTGAGCTGATGAGGAAAGGAATAACTCCTTAACGATTAGGGGTTGGAGGATCATTCTTTGTATATACATATAACAAATGTCATACATTTTCGAGATCTATTCAAGTGTTTGCTTAGTAGTTATGACATGTCGGTTAGCGGTTAGTGATTCTTTAAATAATATTGGCATGCTAAGTCTGTTACCTTTGAAATTGTTTTTGTATTCATAGTAGTTCACCAGTTCAGATTTTATGGCCTACTACAGTGCAGTACATTCTAATTATAAGTATTTAGAGCATACTGAATAACGATTTTATATTTACACTACTAAAAAGCAAAAAATAAAATATTTTAAAAATAAAAATAAAACCGCCTTCAAAAATTCGCCCGAACTAAAAAGTTAAAAATAATTTTGGTTCCTACTTCTTAGGATTTCCTACCCAAACCTTTAAACCTTTTACCCTATTCATTGAAATAAAACATTATGGCTAGGTACCCTACAGATTTCTTAGAAGTCGGTGCCAAGCCAAATATGTTCACTTTGCGAGTACTTATATGTATTTGATAGAGCTTTGTAATATACTGTCACTCCGGTTATGCTTTCATGAAAATGACTGAGGCAGACCATTCTGTTGATAAAAGCGTAATCGGAGTGACAGTAAGTTACAAAACTCTATCTAATATATACCTATGAACGTATTCGGCTTGGCACCGACTTCTAAGAAATCTGTAGGGTACCTAGCCATAATGTTTTATTTCAATGAATAGGGTAAAAGGTTTAAAGGTTTGGGTAGGAAATCCTAAGAAGTAGGAACCAAAATTATTTTTAACTTTTTAGTTCGGGCGAATTTTTGAAGGCGGTTTTATTTTTATTTTTAAAATATTTTTTGTATGTAGAGATCGGAAATTCGATGTTTGATTTGCATGTTAAATCGACTGGAACGCGAACGAACATACTGGCAACCGATATCGGAAACGTTAAACAGTTACCTATACCAAAAAGAACAGAGGTAGGAAAAATAAATAGGAGAGGATGGAGTTTAATTCATCGTGTCCGCTTAAAGCATTTATTTATTACTGAAACATGTGTAGTTACGGAAAAAGGATAGAAATCTGTTGACCGGTCGTTATTTTGATTTTAGTCATTAATTGATTGAAAACATAGCTACGATCGGCTATATATACTAAATACTATATGGTTACTATTTTAGTGCATCGGACATAGGTTTTGTCATATAAATTATTAGACGTTGCCTACATATGTCAAGTGTGGTTTGGTAACGAAAAGCCACGTCAGTACGCTCATCGTTTATAAGAGCCTCAAACGTTTTTCTATACTTAATATTTTTATAGGTCTATGAAGATAAAACTTTCCGACGCATGATCGCACTGACTGCAAACGAGCGCAATTTGAAAAATCAATTACGTGATTTTAATGAGCTGGATTTTGTTATGACTTTGACAATTTTCAATCAGAAGTAGAGAAATCTTATAACTTTAATATAAATATTATGGAAAATGGTAAAATAAAAAAAAAACAACCCTATTAGGTTAATTATATAAAACACAATTAAATTCTGGAATTGCAGCGAAAGTTATTTAAATGTTTACCTGCCAGCAAAGCGAAAGTATTTTATTCTAATTTTTGCATTACATTACGCATATCGTCTTGAGCTTGATATTTGAAATGAATTTAAGAAAACCTTTAAAGAAAGTCCACGATGAAAGTAATGGTTTGGGCTTTGTAGGGTCAGGTCATTATCTTTACCGTCTACAACTGCGGTGGCAAAAAACTGATGATGAAAATCCGTTGCCATGCCAGTTAACTTTTGGGAGGCACAATTCTACTAGGGGTTGTTTTGGAAATTAGTTAGAATGAAGAGTATATAGTAAATATTTAATAGCAGTAGCACCTAATATCTACTATTTTTTGGCCATCTTAACAATAAGTATATCGATTTATTTTCGATTCTGGCCTACTACCGCGAAAATTTGTAAATTTAATCGCGGTAGGTTCAGTATCGTTTCGGGAAAATTATGTTATAATTAGTAAAAATATATATATTAGATTTAACATTTTCGTGATTCTAGCAATTTCTATAGACATAGGTAGGGTACGGGTCCAATAGTGTCCTAGAAAATATTTATGTAAAAACCTGAATTATGCAAATTAAGGTCGCGTTAGTCCTAATCTTGTGATTTAAATTGTATAAAACTTTAAGTAAGTTCAGTAACCGATAAATCGAATAGATAAATAGGTGAAAGAACAAAAGGTATCGTATCCTTCAATAGTACCTTTGGTCATTGTTTGGGTGACGAGGCGCGTCCACTCTTGATTACTAATATGCTACTGTGCTGTCACTGCGAATTGTTTTATTGTCTGCTTCTATTTCTAGAGTTGTCTTTGAGTGCATTTGTCTAACTGATACAATATGCACTTTAATTCTGAAGTTTAGTATGGATTAAAGATGGTATTTTCTATCATCTTTTTGCATTTGACGAAATTAATCAATACAAAACGAGTTATTAAACTTATTAAGTAGGAAGAGTTTTTTTTTATTAACGTGATAACCTAAAGTCACATTAATAGAGTGTTTTTATATGTGAGTGTGTACGAGTATTTTCGCGTATCAATTTTCGTAACATGATTTAGTCATCATTCTAAAGGTGGATTTAGACCAAACGAACGAATCTCATTCTATCCCCCACTCATACGAAATTCGTTCGTTACACAAAACGTGATTCGTCGAAATTTGTTGATTTCGTAGAGTGGGGGATAGAATGAGCAATGCTCATTGTATAAGGGGGAGACCAAACGAGCGAATGCTCAATGAGCTCAAATCCTCCTTAATACAGCAACGTAGTATCATGAGCCGGCCCGGCCACGGGAATAAAATGTAGGGTAAAATCACCAATAGATGAACAGTTAAGCAACTTACCCAACTTTAAATATTTTTTTCTATATGATGTAACTCATATTCATCAATTTTTATTTTTTTATATGGTTTCGCATTTAATTGAGTTTAGAATAAGTTATTTTCGTGCCTCGTATAAAATTTCAGTAATTTTATAAAAAATATTATATTAAAAAAGGACCCAAATTCACCAATAGTTGAACAAAGTACCCTATCACTCAACAATTTGACCCCAATAGATGAACCAGCATAATTGCAATATAGCGAGACCAATATATGAACGCCAAAACTCCAATAGATGAATAGAGCATAGCATATACGTTGATTTCTTAGATAAATTAATTGTATTTAACGTTAAGAACCTTCTTTTAATGAAATATAAACACAGTGTACATTGTGTAACAATCTGATCTCTAAGAACAAAAGTTTAATTTTTCCCAAATTCAACCGTTCAATAAAATCAGTTGGTTCATGTTTTGGAGACCGCATCAACGAAATGAACGAACTAAATTGATTCGAATTCATTTATTGGAATCCAACCCAAAAGATGAACCAGTAAATTTTCCTAGTTCACGTTTTGGACAGCGATTCTTGAGTTGAACAATCCCGTTTCCATACAAAAATAAATTACTTTAAAACGTGTTACATGAAGAAAGAGTCGTTCATCTTTTGGTCTAAAAATCAATTAAAAAACTGATTGTAATTTGATATATAAATATTACATCTAGCTATTTTATTATAATTTACACAAGCATTTGAAAATTCGAGCCTTTGCCCAAAAGCTGACCGTCGTTCATCTTTTGGCCCACACAATATTGGAACCATAACTTGACCATCAAATATCTCATAAAATAAATAAAATAAAAACTATTTTTTATATATACACAATAGAGATATTTGTTTAAAATCTATACTGAAGTGAATCAAGGAAATAAAAGCCATATTCGATTTTTTACGTAATTAAAAGCTTAAATTTTTGAGGGCTTTTCTTAATAAGGATCCCATATAAAACGCAATTCTGGCGCGAAGCGCAAACCCGACGACCGCTCATTGCCTCGTGCGTGGCTTAATTGTCTGGGAATTCGCATGCGACACTCGATATAGTGCTGCCGCGTGTGAGAAAAATACTCCCAGGCGTGTAAAATTATTCCTGATTTAATTATTTACATTTTTAGACCTATCAGTCAACTTCTGGGTGGCAGTCATCTATTGGTGCTTTTACCCTATGTAGGTACAAGCGAATTTGGTTGACAATGGTTGACCGTCTGACATACCTATAGAAAAAAATGTCACCATGAAGTAATTTTCTCCTGTATGTTCATGGCCGTTTGGTGACATTGGCCGTGTTGTGACGGCAGAAATGGCCGTGTGGTGACGGCAGAAAGAATACATTTGTCACCACCCCAACTCCTCCTGCGGGTGTCGTAAGAGTCGACTAAGGGATTGAAGTGTCACTAACCATATTTGATTAAAAATTGATGATGGGCAGCAGCGTCATCATAATGGACACATTACTGCGATCGCCAATCCGCTTGTCCAGCATGGCGATTATGGGCATTTACCTCCTAATGCGTCTATACGCATAGTTAATAGGAGAGGCATACGTCCAGCAGTGGACTATCATAGGCTGATGATGATGATGATGATGTTCATGGCCGAAGTAAGGCCGAGGCTGTTAGAAAAATTAGGATCTTATATGTAGATAGCCAACAAGCCGAATGATGTGCGTTTAACGTCAGTCAAATGAAATTATTATGTCTCTAGTGACTAACTTATGTCATAAAACTTTAACAATATGTCATATTGCATTCAACTTGCATTCAACTTATAGGGTGTATTCGGGGGAGACGATTAGATGTAATTACGAGTGATTTTTCTGTGATTTTCGGAATTGATTACCAAACGGAATCAAACTACAAAATATTATGAAATAAAACTATGAAAACGGATAAACTCGCGTATATTAACTAATTTTAACTTCATTCCGACGTTTCGAACACTTTACAGGGTTCGTGGTCTGCGGATGATGATGATGAGTTTTATTTCATGAGTAATCCTCGCGGTAACCGAAGAAAATATTATACAAAATATTACATAATAAAATAAAAAATAAAAATATAAAAAACTTCCCCAAACTCATCCCCAACAGGCATGGTGGCAAGACTCCTGGCTGCGATTCCTCTTTGTACCGCCAGGCTCAGTCTCTGGGCAAAGAGAGGGCCTGCCCTGTGGTCGAGACGTGCCTGTTTCCGGAATTACCCCAAGGCACTTACCTTAGATTTGGTAAAAAAACAAATAACGGTCTTTGGGAGGACCTTATCGATCCTATCCGTACTTACATGCGCGCTAACCATTTTTGACCTCAGTTCAAGATTTATCGCTTTTGATACAAAACACGTCGGGCAAGTGTTGCGTCACCGGCAACTGACGGCTTGACCTTGGCAGGAGCAGCGATTCTCATGTCATACACTATATTATGTAGTTAATCATCTCGTGCTCACTACCTGGCATCTTGAACAGTAGGCATCCGATTTAACGGATGTGGGCGAGTCTGTCATTTTATTATATAAATCTGAACATATTTATCCATAGTTAATTCAGTTAGCCTGATAAAAACATCGCGGTATGTGGGCTTGATCGCGAAAAAATGTATGATATGAATTCCTAATTATCTACGTATTATTGTTACTTTGCAATATTGAATATCTTATAAATCATGAACATATTTTGTAATAAGTGTACATTATAATATGGTGTGTATATTATAACGATAACAATTTTAAAAAAAATGGGTTAAAGAAAGTCTTCCCTTTAGATAAATAAAAAATATTTAAAGATATTCACACAAGTAATCCATCTGTTTACGTCTATCCATCTATAGAAATATACGGTTGCTGAACGTTTAAGTGGTTTTATCCTATACGCTTGAAGAGATCAATGTTTAAGTACGGAAGGAAGCTCTACAAGGGAGCATCCTATCTAGCCAGGAAGCATCAGCTACTTAAACAAAGATAGCCCGGACTAGTTGCAGTCAACGATAAACTTTGCTGAGCCAGGCGCATGAGGTGGTCGCCGCTGACTCACCTGAAATAACAGGCGATAACGCTTTTAAGACCACCTGTATAACATAATTGAACTGGAGGCCTTCTACGGTTAAATGTCGTTACTTCATTCATTATGTAGTCAAAAATATTATTATAATCGTAAATATCATAATTCAATATTTGGTACTTACACAATAACGGCACATAAAATACTTCTATATTTAATAAAGTATGTCCTATAAAATAAATAATCACTTTTGAACACAAACAGAAAAAACAGAAGAAGCGTGATTATGTCTAATGTTCCGCGATTTTGTTTAAATACTCCAATTTCCTTTCTAACAAATATACCTAGAGTGCGTCTCGAATGTTAAGCCGACAGTGTGTGTACGTGTATGTCACAGTTGATCGGTAACAGTTGTCTGTATTAGCATGACAATAGCAAAGAGAAGTCGGAGGTCACGTGAGTGCCCTTAAAACAGTGCTGGCTTGTGTAGTGACGTATGTGAATAGAGCACAACACAATATGCTCAGCCCACTCGTTTATTCGCATTATTGCCGTCTTAATCATAATACATTATTGCGTCTATCGGTACCACGCCGGAGTTTATCCGTTTTCAATACCGGTTGCCATCATATCCACATTCTTCATTATACATACATACCTATTGACAACATTTCGTCTCATTGCCATTTGAGTTGGACAGTATTCATTCACATAGCTCGAATTGTATAGAAATGTACAATTTATGCTAATGAGAACACGATAAGGCAGATCGGGTCATTCTTACTGTCTAATGTTCGGAATCTGCGCCATATTCAGTTACATGATAAAATTTCCTAACAATGTGGAGTTGTTGGTTTAACCTGCTTTACTAACTGTAACCATACTATCGCGACAGTTGTTCGCTCACCTCAATCAAGCGGTTCCTTGACCGCGTTTTAAGTAATTATAAGAATTGAGCAGATGCCACAGTTTCATGTTTTACCTCGGACTCGTATCGGATATCTATCCCATATAGCATCAAGTGCGCTCTTGTACAGCTATATAGGTGGAAGCGGGCCATGTGCACAACAGATGCTCCCCTTGATCCTACAGACTTCAAACTGTTGCTCAACCGCGATCCCTTTATATCAAATAACTCTACGTTAATTGGCACGCCTTATATAAAAGTTGAATTACTCGTGTACAATTTGTCTTACGTTACGAACGAATACCTACTTGAATTTAAATTAGCGGCACTTCGGTATTTTGGGAATCGAAAAAAAACTTTACCTACTATCATGACAAATTGCCATGTTTTGTACGTATACATGCGTACAATATTATAATATATACCTATACCTAACGTAAAGGATCTAAAGCATATAAACATCTCACGTGGATTGTCCACATGGAATCATAATCATTACGTTGAGATCATCGGTATTTGCGTTCTTAATTGAGTGTCCGGCTCCGGTGTGTACTGCTAATTCTAGGTTTGCAGGAAACCTATATTAAATTTTATGATAAATGGTAAATATAATTAACCTTGCACTCTTAAAATGTTAATGCAGATTTGCCACCTACTATGGTGCTGACTAACTAGACTTTGGCCTGCTACCGCGAATACCACGGTTCGTACGTATTTTCGGGGATTTGTCTCTGTCATTCGAACAAAATTGCGGATTTCGTCGTTCGTAGTAGGGCCGCAGATTGTTTCATCATCATCAGCCTATGTTAGTCCACTGCTGGACGTAGGCCTCTCCTATTAACTATGCGTATAGACGCATTAGGAGGTAAATGCCCATAATCGCCACGCTGGGCAAGCGGATTGGCAATCGCAGTAATGTGTCCACTATGATGACGCTGCTGCCCATCAACAATCTTGTTTATATAAAGCTATTCGAGTTAGCGAGTTCGGAGTCATATCATAATATAACACAAACCTAATAACAAAGGCTTAAATTTACAGCTTTTTGTTAAGAAAATGAGCGCTCATTACTATGACGAAGCGTTGGCGCTAACAATTGTGTCCCCGATTCTTGAATGCTGATGAAACGAAGTCACAATAACTACCAAGTATTTGTCGCCGCTGGCAACGCCACGCAATCTTTTCTGTCGTCTTCAGATGCAACCCTAAGCAATTTAAAATGCATCTTAAACTGCCTCTAACAGTCATTTAAATTCTGAACGGCTCGCGGCTAGTGTTTTTTTCCTATAATCTTGTGATGATCGATTCTTTTTAAGCTTGCGCGATTCATTAAGGTCAAATATTGTTTTTCAAAGTTGTTTTTTTTTTACCAGTGCCCTTGTAAGTACATGTGCTCTATTCGAATATAAGTAGTTATTAATGAGTGCAATTAAGTTTGTTAAACGATAGTAGCGCACATATGTGTATACGCATGATCTACGGCACCAACAATGAGATGAGAGTAGACCGATAGAAACCGTTAGGGTCACGATCTCTTTGTAACACGTGTCGGTTTTGAACTTGCTAACAAGTATGCGCTAGCCCAGCCAGATAAATATGTTTATGTTTTGATAGAAGAAATAGTTATATTGTTATGAATTTTGGCGATAATAATCAATTGTGCAAAACCTGCTGATACACACGTTTCCAGTCAATAATCCCTAATTCCATCAGTGCTTACTTTTGTGAAACCCACAGAGAACCCCCTGTGTGGTTAGACCTTTTTAATGAATTAATATTTCAATCTACCCCACACAACTCTACCCCGTTTGAAAATGTACATATGTAAATACATACACGGACACATGGATTCCTAGAAAATATTTTGAAGACATTTAAAATAAATACGGAAATCCATACCTACTTTTAAAATCATTAAAAACTCCTAAAACTAATGTAACGTATTTGATCCAAAGAAACTGTTTACTACTGGCGTGACGTGCACGGCAATTCATACGTAGGTACCGTAAAATACACATAAAATATATCTTAGGGCAATGGCCATGGGCATTGTTCTCCACGATAAATTTATAAGCATATTATTTAATAACAACGACATTATATTCTCATTTTAACAAGGGGTCCATATACTCGGTACGCTCTCCTTAACAATCTCGTTCAATTATTTTACTTATTTACATCACGTCAATCAGCCTGAACATGGGAATATTGAAATGTTACGAAATGACCGTGAAACGAAAATATTATGCTGCACACTCGGTACTACGGTCTGTGAGTAAAGGTCGTTGATACGGCCGAGCCGCGTGCAGTGCATTGGCGTGAGCGAGACAGACAGCATAAACATTTTGTCCGTCTCACTCTCTATTGCAACCTACGGTTCTCAAAGCGCCGCATTGTGCTGCAGGTGCAGTCTTATTAGTACACCTTTTAACCTTTTTTGTTTAGTTTCATAATTACAAATATGTGAGAAAATGTCTATACCTTTAGTGAATTCCTTGCCTACAACATTAGTTTTAAAAAAATCTATATATTTTTTATTATTTGCTCACATTAAAAGTTGCTATGCTACGTTTGAACTAATAATAACTTTGCCTACATTGTTGTGAAATATTAAATTTTGCATGTATACCAACCCTCTTGTAATAATAAAAATATATCACATATCGTAGCGACAGTAGCGACCTATCTAAAGTTTGAGAAATGTTTGAAAGGAACAACCGAGGGTCTGCCCCTGCCCCTTAAGCCAAGACGCTCGCTTCGATTGACGCCGGCTTCTTTGCCCTGTATACAATTTATAGTTCAACCCGTATTACGACATGACCTACCCATTGTTTGAATAAAGAACGGCGGATGATTAGCGCCGAACGCCACCGCCACTTAGAAATAATGATAAAATTACATAATGTTTGTAATCTATAAAAAAGTAACTTAAAAATATATTACAGCATAAGTTACTTAAATTACAGAGTGAAGGAACTGCCGTAGTTGTCTACAAATAAAAACATGTTAATTTAAGATTTTATCATGTTGAATTACGGTTTACGATTGATCAATTAACTGTGCCTTCGATGATCCATATATGTAATTACTGTAATAATAATCGAAGTATGAGAATCGCAGTAATTTCGTTTTACTCCAATCGTTTTGATGTCATTTCAACCATATCAGAATGGACTTGCCAAGTAACTGACTAGATTAATCTACACCGTATTGGCATTGAAATGATACATCATAAATCCTACCCTACTCCGGCTATTAGAAACCGTAAAAACCTTCAATCGTTTATCTACCTGTATATTTAATAAAAGATTTAAAACTAATACGCCGTGCAGTAGTAACGGTCTCTTAAACTTAGAAATCTTACGGGTCGATTGCAAATAAATAACCTACATAATTGAGAGCTTAATAAAAAAGACACTACAAAATCATGGGTAATTTCGTAACACAATAATGTGAAGTAAAATGTTGTTTTCATTAAACCTGCCCCGTAGCCTAGTTGGTAGTGACCCTGCCTACGAAGCTGGAGGTTCCGGGTTCGAATCCCGGCGAGGGCATTATTTGTGTATTTATTTATGTATTTATTTATCACAAATATTATTTGTTCCTTGGTCATGGCTGTCTATGTATTTAAGTATCTACTATATGTATCTATCTATTATATATATCGTCGCCTGGTGCCCACATCACAAGCCTTAATTGAGCTTACCGTGGGACTAGGTCGATTTGTGTAAGATGTCCCAAGATATTTATTATTTATTTATTTATTTAACCTCTTAACTATATAATTTTTGAAATGGACCCTTAAATTCTAAATATTTGTGGTGCAAAATGCGAATGCAAATTCATAATTAATCCATCAGGAATATTAAGAAATGGATATCCATACTATCCATGTTTTTATTATATGGGCATTTTCACTGTTAGGGACACCCAATCAGCTTGAATTAAAAAAGCTCGCATTAGAAAAGCTCAATTGTGTAAAAGCTCACATAGTATGATGTCTACTATTGTAGAAGAACAAATATTTTTAATTTGTTTTCCTGTGCTTAGAGCGAGATGCAATAAATAATAATTGCACTCATAGTAATATACTTATACAGTTCATTAATCCCATAACATCGTGATAGCTTAGCAATATTTCTGTAACTGCCATAAAAACCTATAATCATTTGAAATGCTACTTCGTGTGCGTGCAATGTTAACGTCTCAACTCAACTCAACCGCCGGATGCTCGCGAGTGCCCACTGTTCTAGTAGCTTACAGGCTTACGGCATATCGATATGTCCAATCATACATAGTTAAAAAGGTTACCTGAATAAGGTTATTCACATTAAATATCCAATTGAGTGATCGTTTGCTTTCTGTAATATTATCGAGTTATAGTTTTGTCTTGTTTATTTATTTCCATTGAAAGGTACGGAAAGAAAACGGAAGTAAATTTTGGTGAACTTCGAATAAGTGTTTTATTCTTTACATTAACATAATTTCAAGATATTCATTGCAATCTGTTTTAATATTTATATCTACTTATGAAATAAATGTTGAAAAAAAAGTTTAAGACATCTACTGTTCTGTTAGTCTCATTGGTACTGATACAAATATTACCCTTATTTTTTTACAATATAGGTAATTAATAAAAACAGGATTTAAAACAATTATGCATGTACCTTTATTTATAATAATTAATATTTTTCCCAATTATTATTAAAAAAAAATAAACAAACAATTGGGTTCTTCTGGAAGTACCTACATATATACAGGTAGTACCAGCTGCGATACAACCTGGGAAATTTTAAGTTTACTTATAGTTTGTTATAATAATATTTAAAGATGATCTTAACTGAAATATCTACATCAATAAAACCGATGATCTATAACAGACGCGCTGCCCATTGATGCTGCATTTATTTATAGTTGTTATTAAAACCGCGAGTACCGTAGCAATATGTCTGTCAAGTGGCACCTAAACAATGATTTTATATACCTAGTGAATTAAACTAGTTCAAACACTTAAGTCTTTAAACTATCTACCCAGACCATCAGTATTTTCCATGTTGCAAACCCTTTACTTACACATGAATTAAGGCTTGGTACGTGCAAGGCAATGAAGATTTAAAGTAGTATTTTACAATTTTACGCTTTCTAGATAATAGGCAAAATCGTGCCGTGCATAAGACGTGCTTACTAACATTATATCAGTGTAAAGCTATTCTAAATCAGCACAATGTTGGTTGACAAGCATACATACAACAGCGCATAGTGCAAGCTGACTATGGCGGTGACCACCTCAGCTACCTACCATGGTTCCCCGATACATGATGGATTTGCTACAATTCGCGCGCCTAGAAGCCGAATTAAAATAAGGAGCTTTGTAGAACCGAATCAAACAGTAAACCTACCTCAACGACACTCTGAATACTTTACGCTTCAAAGGACCCCTAACAAAAATAATTTTCTTGATTGTAACGTTGACATCCAGTACGAATCAAGTAATGGAGCTACTAATGTTTCATCAGATAAGACATCACGTCTCAGTTTTTCCGAGCCTATTTATGATAGAGCGAACCTTCAGATTCCAAAGAGAAATTCTCCAGTGAAATATGCGAGCGGGCAACAAGAAGTTCATTACGATTCTATAGACATCAAGCCACGAGGGCGTCTGAAAAGCTTAGACTACACGACAGAGCAGGACGTAAGAAATGGTGAAAAAATAGGTATCGCGAGCATAAATAACGGTGAGCGACAATCTTACAGGCGGCACTCCGCCAACCAGGACAATGTAGAGCAGCATTCCGTGCGCACAGACACTACCGGCTCCTCTGTTGATTATAGAAGAAGTCACAGCGACCGCGATAATTGTTCCGAATCATCCTCGTATCTTACGGATAACGACAGGCCTATATCTAGCTACAGTGATAATTCCACAATACCGTCTACAGACACTGAAGATGTTCTGAAGGATTTACCCAACAAATCTAAATTTCACCGATCCCCCCAGAAGTTTGCTACCCTTAATTTACGAAGGCCGAAATCGATCGAACTGAGATCAAGTAACATCAAAGAAAATCCATTTTACGGTAGTCTACAACGTAATAAAATGGGGTATCATTCGGAACCTAATACGCCCCTCACTGGAGATAATGTCAGCCTACTCGATGAACCTAGTATACTGAATGAGGTGCATCAAATTCCAAGAATGCCTTTACAAATTAATAGAAATGGTTTTAAAAGGTCGGTTAGTGAAATAAGCGGGTTCAACAATAAGCGACTAAACTATAGACACTCATTCAGTGCTGACTACAGACCTCATACGGTTATTCGGAAACCTCATAAGTGCTGTGAATGTGTAACTGGTATACCGGCAGACGAGGACGAGGACTCACAATCTCGCCCGTCGTCCAGGACTCTCGATACTCTGTATGAATCACACGATCCAAAAGTTGGATGTCAAACCATCTTACGCTCGAAGCCTCCGGTTCCATGGTGGGAACTGGCTATTAAAAAGTCTCGCTACAAAAGTTGCCCGATATTAGAGGAGGTAAGTGATTATTTCATGTTATATTTTTGTATCGCCTGAAAAATGCTTTTAACTATCAACTTATTTTGTATAGACAATGTAGGCTGTTAACATTAGACTGCGTTTCAACCAAAGACAAACACCGAAAGTCGGTTGTTTTCATAAATAATCAAAATATTTACAGATAAAATTATTGATTACTGATCAAGTGATCAGTCCTTAAAATCCACAAGACGCGTGCATCTTCGTTCATGGTAGAAATAAACTCGACCTATTTAATTAGGTACTCTAGACATCAAAATATATTCGATATACGACACACACAAATTCACACTTAGTATAATCCATTATATCTCAACTAAAAATCAAGTTAATTTAAATCATGTATGTATGTGGTATAGGTGCACGCATCAAAAATAATCATTTATACGATACGCTCTGGACAAATTAAAATTAGTAAGCTATATATTTTTTTTTTAATATAGCTTATCATTTCAATAATATGTTTAATGTCACTTTAATATGTGACTCGATCCGATAGGTACAATTTTACAAAATTGCGCTTTCTATCCCTCGTACGCTGCATAGTCTGACAAAAATCGGTATAGGTAAACTTGCTGCATTATATCCAGGGAATTAAAAAAAATGCTAGGGTACGCTTTGGGATTGGATCGTATTGTACGTACTATATTTAATTTTATGCTTTTATCTATTCATTTTAATGACTCCTACAAAAGTTATTGTTCACAATAGTATCATAATCAAATTTTTAAATATCGTACCTTAATGGTTCGTGTTCTAAACTCGGTGCTCACCTCACCTAAAAAGCTCTCTGACACCATTGTGAAAAATACTATTACATTTTTATTGTACGTTTAATCAAATACACATATCATATGGCAAAGTGTCCAATAAAATAGAATAGGAAGAGAAAGTGAAAAGGATATTTTCGTTACGAATTAACAAAGTAGGTATGTAGCTACAGGCGGTTTGGTGAATCACGTACCTACATTAGACGGTCCGATTCAAGAATCGTCCTACTCACAGTCATGATTGTGTTCTGCTCGAGTGTGAAAAAGACAACATTAAAATTCAAATTTTACTCTTGCAGGTCACAATGTCTACCTTAATTACTTTTGTAGGGTGTGTTGGATATTTCCCCTCATTTTTTAGTTACGGTTTATTTTGAGTATTATGGAAGTAACGTACTCGTATCAAATCGAACCATCAGTGGGGGAGAAATGTAATGGGTGACATGGCATGTTCACCTGACTCGGGTTTCTGCATTGTTGTATTGATTGCAAGTACCGATATTATTGATAAAACATAAAATAATTTGTGTAGTAGGTACAGTTGCCATCAGATATATCGTAGCGTCCGGAGCGCTCAAAAATATCTGAGCACGCCTCTATCGTTATACATTATTTATTATGAGGAATACTCATTGAAACTGCTTTTAATTCTTTCAACGGACTATTTTAATATATTATAGAAGAAACACAGAACTGCAGTACAATGCCTATTTATGGACTGTGCGCTTAGTATGTGTATGAAAAAAGCTACATAATTTAGAAGGTTCACAGCATATAAATAAAAATGTAGAGTACCTATATATTTTTTACCCATAAATTTCGTAAGGATAGCCTTTGTCATGATTCTACCTGGCTACCAAAAAAATACACCATCGGGGGACAGGTGTTGACTTACTAGTTCCGTCGCTCATTCACTGATTTTTAACGATTATCATAACTTTGGTTCCCACGACCGGTTTTGTAGGAATTAGACGGAATTTATTTAGATACTAGCTTTTACTCGAGGCTTCGCCCGCGTTTAAGCATATTATTGAAATAGGTTAGTTAGGTACTTAAAATAGGTTCTCAATTTGTGATAAAATCTGTAATCCATATCCATAAAGTATATCCACCTCTACCATGAGTTTACCATGGCTGTTAACTTTAGCGGCTGCCTCAGTTACTTTATACAGGGTGCTCGTGAGCATTCCGAAAGATTTTAATGAGGGATTCCTGACCATATTTAGAGTCTTCAATGTTATATAAAATTTTAGAGATAATCAACTTTTTTTCGAAATAATATGTTTTTCGACGTACTCGTCATTTAACTTCTTTTTGATTAGAATGCTACCACAATGTGTTCTAATATTACCACACCTTTTGCCTGACAATCAAAAAATACGAATAGACTTGACGAAATAACCTGTACCTAAAAAAACAATAGAAATAAATAATTTAAACAAATTGGAAATGATAAAAAGATTGACATTAGGGTTTATAATATTTTTTGTTTACTTTGATGTCTAGAATGCATAGTTAAAATCTTTCGGAATGCTCGCGAGCATCCTGTATACATAAGGCCGGAATTGCAATCAGTGCACATGTTAGAATGCATAGAGTACTTAGATATAACTGACTAGACGCATATAACTGATGTATAGAGTAAGTAACACATGGTAAGGTCACAGGTAAACCTTAAGAATCCATACGCATACGTAAGTATTTATTATTGTATTTACGATGTCCCCCGAGTGTCACGTTGTAAATACTACAATTTGTAATAGTAATAAATATAAATTTATTTGAGGATAACGGTCTTACTACCTCGTACAAATCAGGAATGTTACAGATTTAAGTGTAAGTAAGACATCACGTGGGTGTTAGTAGTTGTTCTCCAATAAATTTATGAGTGGGTGAGACGAATTGAACTGAAGCTGTGGGCGCGTCGGGACTGGGACCTTATTAGTTCTCGCTAATTTTGTGAAAATTTTTGAGATCTTTTGTATGGGAAGCCTGGCAGATTTCTAATTTTTGCAATATAATATTGAAATACCCGCAGTATATCAGACTTAGGTATATTATTTTAAAGATTTTAATTAATCTTTCGATTTGAAGCACGTGTGAACGAAAAAAAAACGGGTCTAATTATGTTTAGGTATTACTTAATTCACTTATCTCTTTTTACTTTTTAAAAGAACGCTTTATATGAGCTGGTATTAAATTATATTACTTATAGCAAAAAATCATTGACAAAATGTGTTGTGAACCACGGGGTGGCCAAGTCAAGTGGTTATAAGATTTCCATCGATTTGCTCCTAATATCGTTGTTCTCCGTTAAATGATAGCGTCTGCCTTCTTCCTGTATTTCGAACTAATGACAATGCTCGTCTCTCAGACAAGTAAATGGGAATCGTGTCTATATTGAGAAACTACATAATATGGCCAACTTATAGTAATAATAACATGCAACATTTCCTTAATATAATTGGTATGTAACAATGGTCATAAACGCCACAAGCTGCCGAGTGGACCTTACTTATGATATGATTATTATTATCGTATAAAATCGACTACATTTGGTTATGTTATCGATTTTATTGTCATTGTGCACATGTAAACGCAGAGTTATGGAATTATAAACTTTTATTCGATGAAGGCTGTCTCACCTTGATATTATTCGTTTGCTTACATTTGCGTCAATAAATACTGTTGTTTTATCCTATTTGTTACTTATTTAACGGTCCACCGGAACACAAGTGTCTTTTTCGTATGTTGTATCTATAAACATATTGAATAAGGCCGGAATCTAGTGATTGTGACTGTGGATAGTGCTTTTTATGTGAAAGCCGGAAACAACTAGTCAGTCGCATCCACGTTGCATCCAATTGGCACAAATTGTGGTTGTCTCTATTATTTATCTCCGTAAATAAACACAGTTAATAAATTACAGCTCTAACCAACAATACTTCCGCCATGCGATGAAATTGCAAAACGAGTTAATGTTGTTTATTTTACTAATTTTGATGGCTTTTACACCTTAATGCTGTCTTCAAATGGCTTAACTAATATGTAATACACCTATTGATAATTACATTTGAGACAAACAAGTATATTGAATTTGTAACAGTGTGCACTTTCTCTTCCCCTTCCATTACAGTGAAGTGTTAATTACTAAATGATTGTCACTTGCATTACCTGTGCTACCTTATTTTATGCAAATTGCACCCTGACACGCCAACTTTTAATATATTTAATGCATCTCTATTTACACAATTTCAAGTTTACAATGTTTTAGTACTTCCAAACATACGTTCACATAAGTGGGTATGGGTAAGTACATCGTCAATTAAAATACGAATGTTTCATTGATGATGAGGTATGCCTGCTCTGCCGTCGTAAATGCCTAGGAAGTCCGTCGTCTCTTATTAATTCCCCGAGAGCGGCTGCATCCTCAGCTGTCGATTAATTATTGCGCGGCACCTGCTTCGCGCACTTTTTCTCCATTGCCCTCCAGCGTGTGCTAAAGGTGCCCCGCGTAGATCCATCTCCGACGAACGGGTAATTGGCTTGGCAGCACTCTCCTCAACAGGTGAAATGCCCTATTAGGACACTGAATGAAATACCTGTACTTAGGTGTCGGTTTTTTCATTGTTACTGGAACTCCATATGCACCATTAGAAAATTGTATAGTCAGCTCAATAAACATTACATGTTTTAGTAACCAAAAAGATGTATTTCTATATGTATGCAAGTAATATACTCCCCTGTTTACGTCGAGGGAACACGTTCGTTGCCCTTTGCGGCCATGTATTTTAATTTCGCTGAGTGCGTTCCTGTGACGTCGAACAAAGCTTCCCGTGTCCAGTTAGCCCACGCCCACTATTACCGGCCTATAAAGCAATTTAATTCGATGACTCACATTTCCAGTCTATAAAATGTTTACTTATAGTCCAGCCCCCCTGGCGTGGATCATAAATGTCAATCTTATTATTTTTTTACTGATACACTGGCTATGTTCACCGCCAACTTCTACGGATATTATGACGTTATGTTTTAAAATATTGCAATTAAGTTAATGCACTACTATATTATGTATGTATGTAGGTATCTATTTCTTCTTGATTTAGCGAGCCTTACAATATGGCTATCGAAAGCTTAACCATAATGACTTCCATTTCAAAGGTGACACTTGTAGTAATTGTAGTTATTGTGTATTGTGGTAGTAATTGTATTTGATAAGGTGTGATTTTAGTAGGTACCTATGCCATATTAGATATGTAAAGTTTTTCGCAAAATGTTGCTTAGAAAGTATATTATATTATGCTGATGTGCACATCTCGGGTCTTACTAATCGCGAAGGTATATGTGGCAATTACAGTGTCATCGAGCCGATACGGGCATCGAGCGTACACGGGCGAGAGCAATTTAAATCATTATCGAGGTGAGGTAGCAACGTCATGCCGAGTAACAGAGCAATCTCGTCCTACAACTAACCCATTAAAGAGATCTGTGCCGGCTTGTGGCCACTACTGATTACTCACGCGCTGAACGCAGGATGTCGGTCGACTGGTTGCAAAGAAGCCCTAATTATTATACTCATTCTAAATACTAATCAGGCTCGGCGCGGTTGGTGTAAGCTATAAACGAGGCTGCTAATGTAACTGTAAAACTACTCAACAAAATAAGATTTTATGGCTATTAGATCGGACCTACGGCACCTTTCAATATAGTGTTTAGAATATATGAGTATTCATTTATTTGCATTAAAACAGCTGGATTAGTCTATAAGCTACCTATCTGGTCTTCCAAGACACTTCCTGTACTATTACTGCCTTAAATATGTTTATGTAATATTTGATGATGTGGCCGTAAAAAGTAAAGGTACCTATTGAGGGTATCTAGTTAGTTCCTTTAAAGGTCATTATATGTCTGTTTCAAAAGATTGGTTTTGTCTAGGTACATATCTGTTTTAAATTCGTGAAATAACACGATATTTTATAAATATACCTACTCATTTGTAAAAGTGTCTATGTACAATTATACATTTTAAATATGATGACCTGATTCAATCGTAGTATTGGGATCCGATCATATCTGATCCAAATGACGTTGGTATTTACATAGGCTGGTATTTGCTTTGTCCGCGTTTGTTTGCTCCCAGCACACTGGTTCCTGTGTGCTCAAATACAAACAAATCACCGTTGTGAATTCCAAATCATGAAATTGTGAAAGCAAAATACTACGAACACTTGTAAACAAGCACTCATAAATGTATACAACATTTCTACGATCTTTCGATGTTTTCTGAACGAATTCTGATCTCGGCTTGACATCCTTCGCATTACATATGTACCTACTTACTTAAATGGGTGTATGTAACTACAACAAAATGGGAACCGTTTATGTTTAATTCCACATCGGATTCTTGTGTTAAGTTAGTATTTAGGATGCTTAACTTAAAAAGTCCCCAAAACTAAGTACTTAAAGGAAAATCAAAACAGTTCATAATATATACTTCATATTTGCGTTTGTAAAGCGCTCTCTAATTTCAAAACAATATCGTTGAGGTCTCATTTTCTCGATTGTGCTAGCTATATAATATAACTAAGACGATATAGTGATTTTCGAAATAAATCTTTTGTCTAATAAAATCTGGTACCTACCTACATGTTTATTTTCCATTGTTACAGGCACATGTAGTATCCGCTTTCGAGCAGAGCCTCTCGAACATGACGCAGAGGCTGCAGTCTCTGACGGCCACTGCCGAGAGAAAGGTAACATGTTACTTTAATTGCAATAAATTACTTTTTATATTACTAAATTTCACTCTTTTATTATGCGCTGCAGGTTATTCAATTATTATATTATACAAAACATTGCAAAAACACCTTAATGTATGTTAATGTTTTTTTACTGTTTTATTCTCATCATAATTTAATATTTTGATGAGTGAAAGTGAGAATTTTGGAATATGTTGATGTTATAAGTGTAAGTACTAATAAAAAAAGAGGAAATATCATAAGTAAAAATCGGGTCAATATAGTTAAATAGCTATAATTCCTGGCTATTGAAATTAACTAGGTCTTAAATTACCTAGCATTGTTCCTTTTTTGTTGGTATTGCAATTTCAGTATTCACTATACAAGTTCTCCCGAACCCCTTCCAAATATTTTACCAAGTTCTTTTTTTGAACTGCACTGTGACCAATATTTCTGGTGAATTATCACGTTTTTTTTAATGCCTTGGGCGCAATAATGCTCTGAGAGGGGAGCTTTTTTGATATTATGTGATTGTTTTTATAGGTATTTTAATCAATTATTTAATCCTATACGATTCTTAGTCTTTTTGGCATAGTTATATGAAGCGAAATCAGCGCCAGTAACTAGTAAGGATATTATGCTTAAGTCGAGGATGTCTTAAGGAAGATGGGAAGCATGGCAAGATATATTCAGGACTGTCCCATAATTTGGAAACCTGCATACAAAATACATAAAAAATGTTTGGAAAAGACAGTTTGGAAAAGGTTTCGAAGAAGCTGTTCCGTGTGTACTACAATAAGCTAAGTTGAGACCTCCTGGTTAATGTCCAAATCCAGAAATTGTAGTTACCTACCTATTTCGATCCGATTTTATGATTTGATATTTACAGTTTTTCATCGGTACACTCCACGTTATACCTATCGAACGTTTTTGTTTTATACCTTTGCTTACCTGGTTGGTTAATTAAAACATGTTACTAAATATTCATTGTAAAAATATCTGTGTTAGGATTCGGAGCTCACAGAGCTGCGGCAGACAATCGAGCTGCTACGGAAGCAGTCGATCCAGGCGGGGCTGACCACGGCACACATGCAGTCCATGGGCATCAGGGCCGACGGCGTCAACGTCACGGGACAGGTAACTAATGATACTGTAAACTGTGCTGACTTTGTAGTATTAACTGTTTCAGTGCTGATGACATGCCAGGCGTGTCATGAATGTTTTAACGAATGGCGTATGACACGATAGGCGTGTCACCACTCATACTATTCTATGGCGTAAGGCACGCTTGACGTATCATGAAAAAAATGTTCGCCGCCATAGATAAAAGTTTTTGAAAATGGAACACGCAACGAATCGGTTAATACCTTCACTGTCACAATTAAACAAGTGAGCCTTGAGTAGTAGAGGTTAGTCTTGACTCCACATATGGGACGCGGACAGCGAAAAATGAAGGTATATTTGGTTCGACGGGGGAAAAATCATGAAAGGTAAAATAAATATCCTCCTCAATATCTCTCTTAAAAGATGTACCGGCTGTCTGAATAATTTACACCTTTTAATTATATCTTCTGACAATTATCAATAATACTTATACATACATATTTTGTAAATCTGCTTACCTCGACGTATTGCTTCATTGCAAGAATATGACCAAAATGTGATACATAAACCTAAAACAATGTGACATGATTCGTAATTGTAACCAAACTAGGTTTGATGGAACGTTTATGAATAAAGGCATCGATCTGTGCTACTGTTGGAAAGCTAAGGTCTATAAAATAAGTGACATAAAATAAGGCGAGTTGTGAGGTTCCATTTGCATCCAATTGGCCATCAATGGGTCCGTTCCCGTTCCACTTTCCACATCGTGTCGCTAGAATAGACATGTGGTCAAGACATACGGATCTGTCTCACATGAATATAATTGAACGTTGTAAGTCATTCTAGTATTAGCTTAAGTACTTCATTGCAAGGTTCAAATATTATATTATGTCTAGATTCATAATTCATTCGATTGTTTGTTGACCTGTCAAACAGCGCGAAAAAGGTACATAAAACGATACTCCCCAATAGGAGAAGTTTACGAGTCTATCTCGGACGTGTTTTTCGTTCATTCATATTACTTATACTCGTATGAGGTGACACCTTGAGAGAATAACTATACCGACTTACTTCAATAACGCTTACGGCCTGTTTCACAATCTCCAATTAAAGCTATCTGTCATAACACTATCTCTTTCTTTCACCTGGAAGAATAAAGAGAGCGTGTTATTATTATCTGACAGATAGCTTTAATTGGAGATTGTGAAACAGGCCCTTAGTATCTATGTAACTATGCTTGTCAATAACTCCAACTATTCCTAGTCGTCACTAAATTGTTTTCGTTATTATCATAGACTGAAAAACCGGAGCCAGCAGTGCCTCAAACCCAGCAGGGATCGCCGCAGCGCCTCGCACAAACCGGGAACGGAGCGATCACTCGGCATCTCTCCACCGACAGTGTGTCTAGTATCAACAGCCTCAGCAGCGGATCTTCAGCACCGCATGATAAGAAACACAAGAAGAAAGGATGGGTACGTTTTCAATACTTACAATTTTGTTTGGTTTGTTCGTCACAGTTAGCTGTTTTCTGTTGTTACTTAAATAACTGTTGTTACTGATAGATGCTCTTATTTCTCAAATTTGCTTGTGTGTGTATTACCTAAATGAGAATTTGCAGTTTTATCAACATTGACAACACAACAACGGAACAAGTAGGATAGGTAATTTGCTTGAGCTGGGCAAATCAACTCGTATATTATGTGGAATTATATTTCCGGCTTTATTTAAATGCCATGAATTGATGCGATGGACAATTAAAGCGAGTATGCCGGCATTTAGTAATCCTTGAACGTAAAAATAACAGACTAATAACTGAGTTGACTGATTTTTCTGTCCTTTTTGCGTTGCCGTTGACTTAAAATTCTTTCCGAGACGCTTAATGCGATTCCACGTCGATAAGTGCACAGAATCCCTAATGTGCAAATTACGTCTCATTCCTATATAATTTACTTTGGACGTATTGTCGACAGCTGCGTTCATCATTCACGAAAGCTTTCTCTCGAAACGCGAAGATATCCAAGACGGCGAAGCACTCGTCTCTCGGGCAACTGTCGTCCCAGGACAGCTCGTCTGGCTCCCACCACTACGACGATCCGCACACGATTCGCGAGGGAAGCAACGAGAACAGCTTAGAACATTCCCATGAAGCGCTCCCAGAGGCGAAAGACAAACCGGCGTGCCCGCAGGCCTCCACGGAACAAACCAAAGGTAAACAAATAATCATCAAGTCAGCGTGATCGTGCCATGGCGCGGGTTGACAACTTGACGTGCCCTCCGGCCAATGATGGAAATAGCGATGTGGATATGGCAATGTGCCTCGTCACTGCCTTTGTCTTGAGTCTGCCGCAAACGATATGATATAGTTTGAGCGTGTTTTGTTTTACATATTTTTATCAGTTCTGCTATGTATCGAAAACCAACACTCTAGTTTCTTTAGGTCTTCGATAAACAGCTTATAGAAGATCTGTCAATACATAGGTCTCTATCATATTATTGATTAAATTTGCGCTTCGTGAAATGATTGATTTGAAACTTGATTATCACAAAATGAACCCATTTGAAATATATTATTTCATAGACTTATCCGATTCTGCAAACCACTGTACCAACAAACAGTCATATGCGCATGTATTATCATATGTGTTAGTAAAATTACAATGTTGGGTCAGATCTCGAGAGAGTGCGCTAGCTATGATAGGCGGCGGTCGTGCCTCGCGGTCACCATAGATATTAAACAAATAATACAGTTTACGTCCCTGTTAGGTAAACAATAGCCTACAAGGTCTTAGTGAAATTGGGTTGCCAAAGTGAAAGCTAAGCGTAGGAACACTTTAGTACCTACTCGTTTGTACTTTACCTATTTAATAACTCTTTCGTTTTATATCGAAAACCCTTTCTATTATACACTTTTTTGTATCTTTGATATACTTGTTATTTCAACTTTATTTGGGTAACTATAGCTTATTGTATTCGGAAGAGAGTACGGCTTGTAAACTGCAATTCGTCGGGCATAGTGCAATGCCGCGTAGCTACCAAAGCAGATAGAGTTCAAATATCAAACAATTGACACTCAAATTGACCCTAATTGAATTTGTTAGTTACGCGGTATTGCACTATCCCCGACGAATTGCAGTTTACAAGTAGAAAATGTCCTCATTCTGTTTTACTTACGAAATGATGTCTCTACATATATCGCTAAATGCCGAATGCTTAATATCCCAAAACGGCGTGAACTTTTTTGTAAACTCAAACGACTTTAGCTCCCAGGTACAGTCGAGTTCATAAATGTATGAGGAAATCCAAGGCTGCAAAAATAAATGAGCATAGAAAGATACATATGCATCTGAATAGATTTACCAATCAAAAATGTGTGTACATATTATATTACCAGTATGCTTAGCACATGATCGGCGCGACAGTATCTCGCCGCGAGATATTCTATCTCTTTTGTTAATATAGCTAGTGAAGGACGGGAGATCTATCTCGCGGCGACATACTGTCGCACCAATCATGTGCTAAGCCTGCTGTTATATAAATCTGAGCATATGTCACATTAATATTTAAGCAACAGAAAAGTGATAAATCAACTCGGCTGTACATGATTGTCATTGCAGTTCTAAAACCCTTCGTTACTGCCACAGATAAACCAGAAGAGTCAGTGCTGGTGGACGAATTGAAGCGGCAGCTACGGGAGAAAGACCTCGTGCTTACCGACATTCGGCTTGAGGCACTCAGCTCAGCGCACCAGCTGGAGAGCCTGAAGGACACTGTCATTAAAATGCGGGTATGTCTGTATATTTATCGCGAATCTAAAACAGAAAGCTACGTCGCCCTTCGCCATATGTAAACAGTCCCCGTAAGGACTGTGCGGACTTTGTGAACAGGTATAACTATACTCTTACCCTCAGGTCAGACAAGCGTA